>JAFVLL020037675.1:109022-125514 GCA_021397915.2 Tor tambroides | reverse complement strand
ATCCTGGTCTAGCTGTCTTGGTGGGGGTGGGGAGTAGCTTGGGTTCTGTGTGATTTTTATAATAATTGTGCCTCCCTCTGACCATGGAGAAATCCGTCCTCGTCCGCTTTCCCCTCCTCTTGTTTATCTCCTTCGAGAGAGTATAGGCAAGCGCCATGTTAATACAACAATCCGCCTGAGACCGTGACAACAGCGGCACAGACGCGGGAGGAAGAGCAGCGTTGTGAGGCACTGGCTCCTCCTAAATCGCGCTCCTCGGTTTCCGTGGAGCCTCGCTGCACATGCCCTTTGAATGTGTGAATGTCAGAAAGGGACGTACCTGCTAGGCAGTCTTGTTCACCATGATCCCACACACTGAACGCCCTGCGATAAATGTACAGGCATTTGTGGTGATATATTTAACCTGCGCGAAAGCTAGCTCGTGTAGCTAATACTACAAGGTGTTTTAATATCCGTAGGGAATAGCCTGTGAACAAGTGCCGATCATACAGCACCCTTTATTAGAATCGAATCAGCCGCATTTTTACATAACTACATCTCAATAGCCTGCTTAGGCAGCGAGAGAAACGTGTCTTTTCCCAAACATAAGATCACCATATTGTAGAAGCATATACGACTGTCTTTTTTTTTTTTTTTTTTGAACCACATGGTTTCTGTTTATTATAGCCGTTGGTATCCTGGTTCACAACAAAGGATACATTTTTAAAGTGAATCTGTCAGTGTTGTTCATTCATGAGTTGTATGCGTGTCCCTTGAGAGGGGTTATAAAGGTCGTCATGTTGTTCTTCCTGTTTTCATTTCTCCGTAGTGTTTTTTGTAATGCAAAATGTTCTTTAAATTTGCTCATTGTGCAAATGTGTGCAAGCGGTCACAAATGTTTTGATTATGGGTTGTGCCCTAAAAAGGCGGTGGTGGATAGTTGTCGTCTGAATGAGCATTCATTTTAAAGGGCGTGCAGGTTTCTTTAGGATGAGTTGTTTACTTAAATAAACTTTATAGGCGACATACATGCTGTATGTCGTGTTGTCAAATGTTAAGTTCGGTTCACTGGTTTAAAAAAATGTTATTTGTTGGTTCCCTGTGCTTTCTTTTGCTAACATCTATAGAAATATGTTTTTGTTTTAACGAAATGCTTCCTTTGAGCTTTGCTTTTAAACCTTAAAGGGACAGTTTACCTAAAAATACAAATTCTGTCCCGCAAAAGAAGACATAACAGCTTCAGTCACCAGTTTAAACAAAAAGTGAATGGAGTCGTTCAGCCCCTGTAATATTCTGCCCAGCGTCTCTTTTCTTCCAGTGAAGAATTAAAGCCAGACAGGTTTAGGAACAACATGGGCGAGTAATGCGAGAATTTTTATTTTAGGGTGAACTGTCCCTTTAAGATTTTTCATAACCGGGAAAACAGTCACCCAAACTGTGGTTAAGATTTAGAAGTATAAAACGAAAGATGAACCTCATTTATCTTCTGAGAACATTTCCAGAGAAAAATACTATAAATAACAGAAAGTACTTTTGCCAAACTCAATGACGTCATAGAGGACTTTGGCGGAATTCCTGAAGCCCTCCAGTATCCCAGCATTCAACGCGCCCTTGCAGTGTATTGTTGACAAAGAAAAAGGAAACGGGGTGGGATTTGAAAGAAATATCGTTAAACGGTAAACGGGAGTGAGGTAAACGTATATGTTTATTCATTGTTTTCGACATACCTTATTCTTTAAATAACGTAATTAAGTAACGTAAGATTAAACGCCGTGTGATCTCGAATTTACCATATTGTTATGCTAGCATGATTATGTTAACCATACCAGCAATACGTCAGCATCCAGTACATCTAGTGAACAATACTAAACATTATGTCTATTGAATATGAACCAGTAACAATATTTGCAAGCGGAACGTCTTATTAAATGGTTAGTTACTGTGGAGAACTGAAAGGACATCGTTTGCTAATCATATTTCAGGCAGATACATCGTTCTCGAATTCTGTTTAACATTAGACATCCAAATGTATTTTATGTAAGGAATATTTAACATCACACGATTTGCGGTCGCAAATGGACGCTTTAATGTGTAGGTTTGTTAAAATATGAATGTCATATTGCATATAGCGATCTCTCTGCTAATAGCCAGCTAAACACAATAGGCTTCAAGAGGACAAAAGGTCTGCCAGGACGTTATCCGATCTGCTCTAGACATTCTCTAGCTAGACATCAGTCATTCCCTGCAGGGGATTTGAGTATTATACAGAGAACACTTACAGGGGGCTTTAGTATTTAGTTGAGGAGTAGCGTTGTTTTTTACGTGCCTGTTTGGTGTATTTATCTGACATTTGTAAAAGCCAGTTAAATTCATCTCTGGACTGATATTTGAGAGCAGACACTCTTGTATCTGCCAGCTGTCATGCTGTGTCATTGATCTCACCAGTATGATGCTAGAGACGGATAAGTTTGACGTTATTTATTTATTGCTTTAGATCGTATTGCGAAACCTTTGAGTTTCAGACGAATTCAGTAAACACGGCCACATGACTAGCCACGTGGAGACAGGAGCTTGTTTTTGTAGAGATCTTGGCCATCATCCATTAGTCATTATTACATTGACGCCATTATCAGATCATGTTGACACGTCCCTTGCATTTTCCTTTGGCTTTCGTTTTATTTACCTGCATATCTATATTAGCAGCTAAATTATAAAGTATTTTTATAGACGGTTTCATCGGGAGCACGCGCCTGGCCCGAAGTTAACTTCCGGTCTGTGTTTGTTTATCATTCTGGCTAGTGGTGCCGACTACAAACACAGTTAAAGTTATGAGTAATGAAGTTGGGCTCAGGTTGTTGTGCTGTGAGATGTGTTTCCCATACATTTATTTATTTGTGGCGACCCGCCATGATATCAAAACTGACCGATTTTTCCAAAAGGCTTCATTGAATAAACATGAGCACGTAATGCACGTTTAAAAATCAAAACGAGGCGCGGGAGTTTTTATATCACTGTATTTCTGAAGGGAGACTGTCTTTAGAAAATGTTCGATGTCATTTTCATTTCATCTTGTATGTTATATGCCTGATAAAGCAGCGTTTGTAAGCTCAGCGCAGCTTTGTGTACAGGCCAACAGCCGTTACCGGGGAAACTTCTAGTTCTCCCGCTTTATTAAAGCGCCTCCTGCTGGCAGAGAATGAATTTGCATTTTTAATAAGTCCGTCTGATTTACGCAGCAAACATATTTTGCTTGTTATCAAAAAATAATCTACTCTAGAGGGACTTAGCTGTTGTTACTGATTCTATTTGGACGTCTACCAGAAGTTAAGGTAGGGCCACAAAAGCGCGCATGCGCAGTAACGTTTGTTTATGTTGTTGCCGCTGAAACCGTCTATATAAACAACAGCCTTTCAGGTCATGCTTTAATTCAGTTTTCTGAAGCATTATTATTCTCATGCCAAAAATAAATCTGGGAGAAACTGTTGTTATTATTAATGTAATATGTAATTTATTTAAACATCCTGTTGCAGGAGTTCTCAGCTGCTTTTGGGTTATGACAGATTTTGCCAAGTTGCCTTCAACTCAAACACTGAGATTTACTAATATTGCAATGAACTTATGACAATATGATATAACTGTATGGTACAATAATTATCAACAAGACACATTGAATTCGATAATCAATCATTTTGGTTTCTGAATGGTTATGAATTCTGATCATCTAAATAACAGCTGATCATTTACAGTAAAACAATTTACCCGTTTTGCGAGAGCAACAGATTTTCAATTTATGCATGTGTGTATTTCACTTTTCTGAAGCATACTTTGATTATTTTCATGCCACAAATAAAGCTGTTGTTACTTAGACTTAATTCATGCTGTCAGATGTAATTTATTTAAACCTCCTGTTGCGTTAGTCCGCAGCTGGTTTTGTTTTAGGATTCAGATTTTATGTCAATTTGCCCAGCACTGTACCAAAGTTGTTTATTGTACAAAAAATGTCTTTCAGGTCAAATATTGACATATTACCACAAACTGCATAGGCCTAACAACATGATAAATTATTAACATAATACATGAAATAGGATAATTGATCATTTTAGTTACTAAAGTCGGATCATTTAAATAACAGCTGATAATTCACAGTAGAAAATGTTTTTTTGGGCTTGAGTGCTTGTCAAAGAGTCTGTTGTTGTTGGTATCTGTCTAGTTTGGCTGCTTATTTCAAGTTGCCAGAAGAATCTGTGCCAAAAATAGATTTAAAGTTTGATAGAATGTGCAGCCTTTGACATCAAGGCTGATATGGAAAGTGTTTCCTCCTCCTTTTTGTTATCTTAGTCATGCACAATTATATAGTTTCATCGTGTGAATTTAGAATTTAGGTTTCTCTTTAAATATATTTTAAAATGTAATTTATTCCTGTGATAGCGAAGCTGAATTTTCAGCATCATTACTTCAGTCTTCAGCATCACATTATCCTTCAGAAATCATTATAATATGCTGATTTGCTGCTCAATAATATTTCTTATTACTATTAATGCTGAAAACTGCTTTATGTGCTTAATACTTTTTTGGACACTGTGGATTTTTTGGTGAATAGAAAGTTCAAACGAACATCATTTATTTGCAGTAGAAATCTTTCGTAACATTATAACAGTCTTTAATCAAAAGTGACAGGAATGCATTAATTGCTTTAAATAAAAGCTTACTGACGCCAAACTTTTGAACGGTAGTGTGCACATAGTAACTTCAGCCATTCAGTTGACACTAAACTTGGGTTTTTGTGTATTTTTGATGTTCTATTATGACAAGCTTTGTTATTTTTATTTAAACATATTATTTGTGTTTCTGCCTCCTATTGTCTGTCATGAGGAAATGGCCCCATTTCTGTCATTTCAGAGGTGAATGTCATGCTGCCAAAGAGCTGAACTGGCTACATTTAGAACTGGATCTCTGCACCGTTTCAGCCCAGAGACGGAGTGGGAATACGATAAAGGGAGGAGGACGTGAGCTCAGCTGGAGCCAATGCATCAGCAGAGCCGGCAGCCTGACCTAGTGGAGGGAAGCCTTCCAGTGTTTGTGTTCCCCACTGAGCTGGTGTTCTACGCAGATGAGCAGGCTTCACATAAGCAGGTGCTCACCCTCTACAACCCTTATGAGTTTGCTCTTAAATTCAAAGGTGAGTCATACATTTTATTTTACTAGCCCATAGTGTGTTGCAGTGGTCCTTCCTTTCTTAACTGTTTGTTGTTCCGTCAGTTTTGTGCACAGCGCCAAACAAATATGCCGTGGTGGATGCCACTGGTGCTGTTAAACCGCAATGTTGCGTGGATATGTAAGTTTCCAGGTCTTGCACAACATTTTAAACAGAAAAATGTAATTTCGATGTGTTTCAGCCTTTCACAAGCTTCCATTTCTTGTGATTTTCGCCAAACAGTGTGATCCGCCATAGGGACGTGCGGGCCTGTCATTACGGGGTGATTGATAAGTTCCGGCTGCAGGTGTCTGAGCAGAGTCAGAGGAAGGCTTTGGGCAGGAAGGAAGTGATGGCCACTCTGCTGCCCTCCGCCGCTCAGGAGCAGCCCCAGGTCCGGCCCCAGGAAGAGGAGCGCAGGATGAAGGAGCAGCTTGCTGACAGAGTGTTCTTTGAGCAGACTGCATTCCAGACAGGTGCATTTTATAGTCAACGTGAATTTATGTTCTTAATACGCATTCTTGGTTCCTGCTGTGATTGATTCACAGGCGCTTGTATTTCCAAAGAAAAAAGCTTGTAATTTTCATCAAAGAGTAATGGCTTTCTCCATCTTTTCAACACTCTTCATTTTTTTAAATATCCAATCCACCAGCCACTAAAAAACTTTTTGTAATCCAGGTAATTCACTAAGAATAAAATCATGTCTCAGCATTTTGCTCGTTGTTGAATATCTTGTTTCAGTCAGAAATGCATCACAATATTAAAGTAAAATGGTAGTACAGTATAAATAATTATATATATTTTACACACACATATATGTATATTATCTATTTTATATATATATTCATATTACATATTACTTAATTTTATATATATATATATATATATATAAAATACACATACCATTTTTTTTCTTCACAAAAATACAAGTTACTGTTTATTTATTTACTTATTTATTTATTGGTTTTCATCACAAATTGAAATTTAGCAATGTGTTTAATATTTGCTAGAAGTAATACTTGTTTTTTTTAATTAAATGGTAAGTTTAAAAAAAAAAAATTCATTTCAAGTTTCAGTTCATTTCTATTTTCTTTTCTTAAATTAATTAAATAAAGGTTTCTTCATTTTTTTCACAAAATGAAAATAGAGCAATGGAGTTTTATATTGACTGGAAATCATATTTATATTTTTCATATTAAATGTAAAATTGTCTTTACAGTTTTTCTTTGCAATACACAAGTTTCATTTTTCCACACAAATTGAAATTAAGCAATGGATTTTTTTTTATATTTAGTAGAAGTAATATTGTTTTTTTTACTTTTACTTTTCTATTTTCAAAACACTTTTCTTTTTCAAAACAACTTTTTGTTTCACAAAATATAATTTGTAACAAGCTTGAAGCCATAATACTGCTGTAATATAACTCATAAATTCATAAATACACTTTTGCTTGAAAATAACTGTATACAGTGTAAAAAAAAAAAAAAAATGATTGGTTGGTAGCTTTGGGTCTTACTGAGCTCTATTAAAGCTGTTGCTGTTAACTCCTTTTCCCACTGGGTGGAGCCAGAGAGCTGTATTGTTTTTATTGTTTGGTGGTTTGCTTTCATTTTAAAACCATCTGCTTCTTCCTTTTCTGTGTTTGCACAGAGAGCCGCACAGCGCCTGGGGGCCCCAGCCTCCTCACTGTCCTTTTAGGCCTGGTGTGTATGGCAGCCCTTATGCTCCCAACTCTGGGAGAGCAGGAATCCACAGTGCCTGTCTACCTCCACTTAAGTGTTAACAAGAAACTTGTAGCTGCTTATGTTTTAGGTGAGTCGCAAAAAAAGCATCATATTGCAAATATATATTGTCTTGTGCACTTTATCATGATTCCATTCCTATGTCGCACAGGTCTTCTTACAATGGTTATTCTGCGCACTTGAAGTGCTCTTGGAAACGATCTCATTGAGGGGAACTAAAATGATGAAGAGGGGAGATATGGACATTAACACAGCCAGGAGGGTTGTGAGGATGGCGGGGGAGCACGTCTGAGAAACTCCCTATAAACAGGAACTAACTTCTTAAATGATCATCACAAACTCACAGACACAATGAAGACACAAAGATCCATGGGCGAGGGGAGGGGAGCACTGTGTTTACAGGCCGAACACTGACTGAGCTGGCATTGAATCCGGCTGACTATTATGTTAAGTGGGAGGGGGTGTAGAGAAACATGAATACAGTAAATTAAATGTGTTGTTATACATCATATTCGGTGTCTGTGACATTTTGTTGCTTTTCTCAAGATTGAAAATGGCTTTTATGTTCTGATGTTTGTCCACTGCTTAAATCTTGTGCACAGTAATCTCTATAGATGCCACATCAAATAAAGAAATTGATTGTTAAAAGCATTTCCTAAACACTTATGTTCAAAAGTATTGGTAGTAACAGTTTCTGAATCATAGTTCAGTCGGTTTAGGAAGCAATATGTAACTGGAGTGTGATAAATGTTTGTTTAGAACAGGATTAGATGGCATTTATTCAGTGTTTTTACTTGGCTTGTTTAAATATTTGTTTTTTTAAGTTACAACAGACTGAAGAACAAGTTTTTATATTAATGGGTCTTTCCACACTCTGTCAGAAACCCCTTCAGAACTAGTTTCTATATTACCCACAGTAATATAATGCATGGTTTCAGCAAGGGTGAAAAAACATTTATAATGTTTAAAAAGACTTGCATTTCTAATAAATGCTCTTCTTTTGCATTTCTATTCATCAAAGAGCAGCACAACTGTTTTCAACGTTGATATGAAACGTTTCTTGAGCAGCAAATCTGCATATTAGAATAATTTCTGAAGGATCATGTGACACTGAAGACTGGAGTAATGATGCTGAAAATACAGCTTTGCATCACAGGAATAAATTACATTTGAAATCTATTCAAATAGTAAAGAGTGATGTTCAATTCAATTATAATTGTATTTTTTTACTTTTTTTGCTGCTTTTGATAAAAAAAAAAAAAAAAGGGCAGCTTTGGTGAACAGACTTTCAGAAACATTAAAGAGTTAACTAATACATTCAAAGTTAATTGTGGAAAAGCATCACAGTCTGTGAAAAGCACCCACTGTAAAGCAGAAAGATTATGACTGTAAATGAAGTACACTGACACAGTACACAGTTATGACCATTGTGTTTTTGAAGACAATAACCAGACTGTCAACAGCAAAAAAGTTTGAGATCACAAAAAAAGGCAACAAAATAGCTGGACAAATAATTTATTTCTGACATCTGGAAGTCTCTGATATGATGGGAACAAGATTTGTTCAGAGCACAACTACACGTCCTCATGACAGCACTCAGGTCCTCCTCAACAGAGTTCATGTGCACAGGCTTTAAAAGTACTGCATGAGACGATAGGACAGAGTAAAATCATTAAATAAAGAGTTCGACACGTCCACAGGACAAAAAACAAACCAGCAAAGCAAACTACAAATACACGTCACCCATCATTACAGGACAGAATCTGGATCTACACGACCCACTTACTGTATTTTTGTTTGAAAAGACATTCAGAAAAAGATTTACACTGCGGTTTCACTTTTCTTACATGAAAAAACCCTCACTCTTTCAAATCACTTAAATGGGGGGAAAAAAATAAAAATAAAAATTACAATCACTTTCTTGCACAGAAAAATGAATTTATGATACATCACATCATGCTTGAGGAAATAAAGCAATTTCTTGTAATGAAATTTAGAAAAACAAACATTTACAAAAGAAAGTACTATTTCCTACAGTAACTACACCCCCAAACAAAGAACTCCTACAATTACAGTTGTACATTTCTCTTATATACAAATTTGAATGGCACACCGTTTCGGTATCAGTAGATTACATTTAAAACTCCACAAATAACATTTTCGATGAGAGGGTTTCATTTCTTTGCACTTCTGCTCCACATTTTAACCTGCCAAACGTATGACTGTTAACAGCCTCTGAAAAACACTAAAAATGCTTTTAACTGCACCTGAAGAGTGCATTCTCCAAATCCTTCCCGAATAACAAACGGGGCAAAGCCACTGTGTGAAAAGTAAAAACATACAATGGACATCATTCATCTCAGCCCCGGATGTTTTGCTCCATTTCTCTGACAACACGGCTGTACGCACGTCTTTAGGTCGACAAAACATCAACAGGCAGTTTAGTTTCTCTGTAGTGTTCAAATCGAGGGTTTAGTGGTTACCAACAGCTGCAATATTAAATCCCATCTGCAGTAGTTGTGTATAGCAACCATGAATGTCATTCTAACAGAGAATGAAATGCAAAGTTTCCTCCACCTACTTGAAAATCAAGAAAAGGCCATTCCTGAAAAACTTTATATGCAGATTCAGACCAAAGCCCAAAATGAAACTCTGCCCCTTTAAAGTGCAGCTGCACCGCTAATAAAACTCCAGAAGAGGCGGCTGTCAGTTTGCCGGTCGAGCTCTTTGCCTCTGCACGTTTTGCCACGAATCTTATGTACATACATACAAATAAAAGCAAAAAAATAAGTTAAATTCTCTCTCACACACACACACACACACACACACAATACCGGTTGGCAAGCTGAGATTGTAAATCAAAGAACGTGCCTGTAGTTGTTCTCCTGTTTACAGCGGTTTTCTTTTCCAAGCGTTATCAAAAAGATAATTGCCCCATTAGGGAACCAAGACAAAAAACAAAATCCACAATCCGCCTCTGTGATGTCCTTCACTTTGATACAGATCTATACACCATGTTTTACATCTATTTATAGCAGCTGATGCAAAATACATCCACAGTCTCTCCATGCCCTTAGGGTCTGTCCCACACAGAAAACTCTCACGCCTCGCTTTAAATGTAACGTAACAGGACAATTCAGGAAAAGAACAAAAGCCATTTTGGGAAGGCATTGGGAACAAAAGTAAAATGAGTGGAAGAGGGCCTGAGAAGCAGCCCAGTCCTCCTGTGATGTCCGTGATGCTCAGCGGATCACTTAGGGGAGAGGTCCTGAAGCGGCGTGAGGGGCGAGTTACTGGAGGAGGGCGACACCCCTTCCATCTTGGCGGGAGACTCTGAGGAGGAGCCGACGCTACTGAGACTCCCATCCAGAAGATCTGGAGACAGACTGCTGGAGAGACACAAACAGAAAGCATGTTAAAGACTATTCACAACAAAAGTAAATGTGCTTGCTGTTGTGTAAAGTTTTCCCAAATAATTAAACCAGACATATTGTGAATGGACTCACATGACAAAAAAAAAAAAAAAAAAAAAAACTCTAAAATTACTGTAAGTGATTTTAAAACCAATGGGGTTGATTTCTATATTCCAGTAGATGACACCTGATACAAACTTCAATTTCATAGCAATATTCAATAGAAATTAATATGCTACTACACACAATAATTAAATTAGCAATACAAGTCAATATAGCTAAATAAGTCAACAACATGCAGCTATAACACTATATGCAGGGTTTTTTTTTTTTTTTTTTTTAACTTGTCATAATTATCAAAATTAAAAGTAGAGAATTTTCTTTTTCTTGCCATTTAATAATAATAATAATAATTGACAAAGTAGAACATTAGTGTTGCCACAAAACTGGAATTTCTAAATATCCATATTCAATACTATGAGGAAACGCTGCCACAAAATAAAAGGCATAAAAATCAAATTTTTAGCATTTGATTTACTTTTGATCAGTGTATCAGCAAAATATTTTCTTAGCAACTGAAACTCTTATTATTAGTATTATATTATTATTATTATTATTATTATAGAAATGTTACCATTCTAAAAGGTGACATATCATGAAAATCGGACTTTTCCCATGTTTAAGTGCTACAATCGGGTCCCCAATGCACCTATCAACCCAGAAAACACGGAAAAAAATTTTGGGCAAGACTTTCTTTGCAAGTTCATGAAAAAAGCCGCTCAGATTTCGCTTCCCCCGCGATGTAGTAAGGGAATCTTATTATAATATTATCACCCCTTAATCTGCAAGTTTCCACCCAAGGCACCGCCATTGTGTTTTCGCAAGCGACAACGGTGTACCAGTTCTAACGCCATGATGAAACTTGGAGCAAAGCATGCTAACTGTTCTGGCTTTGGCTGCACAGAACACTGGTTAGAGTCCCAGCCTCAGAGACGACAAGACAGCAGTGGATTTATTTACTGTATATTACTGCTGCCACGAAGAGCTAATATAAACCTGCAATTTCTTTCCCAGCTGTTTACCCTCACAGACATAACCGACTGTTTTTGTAACTCGTGTGTGTAACAAACTTGTATGTATTTGACAGTTTAAGCACAGTAAGACATGAAAGAGAACTTAGTTTAGTACTCGCATACCATGTGACAGCTGCTTTCTGTGCACATGCTTCAGATGTGTGAGCTCAGAAAACTGTATATAAGTAGTATTATCTCAGTTCGATAGACATGATATTCAAAACATGTTTTTTCCTAGTATCCTAGGTACGCGCTGTAAAGGCACAGTCCTATTCTGGAAAAGGGAGCAGGGAGCAGCAGGTCTCATTTGCACTTAAAGAGACATGCACAAAAACTGTGTTTCTGCTTCCACTCAAAATGGGCATTTTCAAAATGATATAATAAATTGTCTGTGGGGTATTTTGAGCTGAAACTTCACAGACACATTCTGGGGACACCTGAGATTTATATTACATCCTGTAAAAAGGGGCATAATAGGTCTCCTTCAAACTAATTCGCTTTATAGTAGTAAAATGACAATACATCTGTCTTCACTTTCAAGAGTTATGTTTTATCCTGGAAAAGTGCTGGGAAAATAGTTTAGATTCTATGACAATGGTTTACACTTACGACAAATCGTGGACTGTCCGAACAGACACAAAAATTGACCTGTACACGCACCCGCCTGATTACTACTACAAAAAATAAAAATTAGATCACACTGACAGTGCGTGGACCATTGTGGAATGCATTGCAGACAGAAGTATACTTTGGGCTTTGTGAACAGAGCCTCTTTGAGATGCTGAAAACACTGGATCATGTGCCGCAAGTGTGTAAATGAACAGAGTGCTGCGCTTCACTCTGAAATAGGCAATACAATGTATCAATACTGGGAAAAATGAGTAATGAAAGTTTCAAATATTCAGATGAATTGATATACCATTGTTTTTTTGTTTTTTTTGGACAACACTAGCTGACATTAAAGATAGATGGAGAGTTTATAACCCAAAATCATCCAAGTACTCATACCCTTCACATATAATGTACTCAAAATTAAAATAAGTCCAGTGTGAAACTCACCAGGTGTTAAGTTCAGGCAAGTGGGACACCTCTGTGGACAGCATGCTGGTGGTTCCCTGAAAGAGTCTCTTGGGCTGGCTTTCTGTCTCCATTTCACCTGAGAATCCACCAAAAGATTTAACTTTTTTTAGTCATCCCAGTTGTAATGACATTACAAAAAGCATCATGTGTGCTCCCTTACTTTTGCGTTTGAGAGGGCCCAGAATACTAGGCCTGATGCAGTTGATCGGGCTCTGACTCCTCCTGCTGGGTAAACGTTTGATGAGAGTGACATCAGCTACTCAACTTGATATCCTACACTATAGTAACCTATACTATTATGCCTAATGTCAGCAGAAAACTTTCCTACTGTGGTGGGATTCCTGAACAGAGCTTACCTGAAACGGCGTGTTGGGCTGGGAACAGGGCTGGGCGTCAATCCGTTACTGGTCACCAGGATTTGAAGAGACGGAGAGAAACACTGCTGCTCATTGAAGAGAGAGAAGTCAGTCAATGCATTAAACCTTAAACAGCAACAACAGTACAGCAAGTTGAAGAGATACCTTCTTTCCGATCCCTCTGGTGGGCGAAGGAGCAGGAGACACAGGCACAAAATCAATCCGCTTCGGAGATGATGATGAAGATTTCTCAAGATCATTATCACTCTATAGAATCAAAGCACAACCACAGAAATCACTTGCCCAATATGGCAGTATTATTACAGCTAATTAACCACTTGATTATTAATGCAGTGTTGGAGTATTATACTACCAATCCAGTCTGTTCTTGAAAGACTGGTGGCCCTGTTGACTCCATGAGCTTTTTTCTAGCATGCTTCCATTTTCTCTTCCACAAACCCATCAATAGGGGAAAGAGGAAGTAGCAACTTAGCTACCGCATGCATTCAGTTGTCGATAAATAATTGTGATGATTCAGGTTTAAAAAAACCTAAATTATTTATTTTGCAATGTTATTACTAATATACAAGCTGTTTAATACTCTGGGTCAGTAAGTTTAATACTTTTATTGAGCAAGGACACATTAATTTTATCAAAAATGATGGTAAAAACATTTATAAATGTTACAAAAGATTCCTTAAAAGAATGCAAAAGTATCCTGGAAAAAATTCAACATTGATGATAAATGTTTCTTGAGCAGCAAATCAGAAGATTAGAATGATTTCTGAAGGATTGTGTGACACTGACAAGTTAAGTAATGACTGCTGAAAATTCAGCTTTGCTACCACAGGAATAAACAACATTTTGAATTATATTCAAATGGAAAAAATGATTTTAAATGTAATTTCACAATTTCAGTTTTTACTTCATTTTTGATCAAATAAATACAGATTTTGACTTGCTAACTTCTTTTAAAAACAAAAATCTCAAATGACCTCAAACGATTGAACGGCAGTGTATTATTTATTTTAAAAACAGGCTCTTACCAGACTAAGACTCTCCTCCCAAGACTGGCTCATCTGCATGGCTGCCTGCACTTCTCTAGATCGATTGACATTATGGGGGGGGAAAAATAGACAGACAGGAAGAAGTTAATAGATGTGTCACTAAATACTTACATTATTCTATCCAACAAATGACCAGAGTCATGCAGTCTAATAGAAGCCCACATTTCAGTGTGTGCAGTACACGCCGGGCAATACCTGTCAATTATTGTTATGAACACTGGAAGCAGACAAAACCTGCTGTCAGCAGCAACTGATAAATGAGAAACCAATGCCCTGGAGGTTCAGCAGATGTGAGCTCTTACCGTTCATGAGCAGTTTCACGGTTCATCACATCAACACCCTCTTCCTATAAATGAACAAGCACAAAGAATCCCTATATGAGCAAACACATCAACACCAAGAAATTATTGTACATATCTATAATGCCACGTTGGAGTGCGGTACTACCAACCAGTCTAAGTCTGAAAGACTGGTGGTTTGCGATAACTCCAAAATGTAATTTTAGCATGTACTTTTAAGAGCACACTCCCATATGCACGTATATAGGAGCAGTGAGTCTGACATGCTATGAAAAGTCATTTCACAGTACATTGAAGCAAACTTTATACCTGTTTGATCCTCTGCAGTCTTGTGCTAGGAACACGTACTGGTGAAGATGGGACCTAAAAAGCATGAACATCCAAATAAGCAAAATGCATTAAACCATAGCAATCGGCACATTAAGAGCGCATTCTGCTGCAACTTTTTACATACCACATTGGGTCGAACAACAGTAGTACTGTTTCTTCTGCTGCGGAGAACCTCTCTCTGGAACACCTGAGAAGCATCACTAGGGAAAGAGAAGACCTTTTTAACATCATGTACTAAAAACTACTCATTTAAACTTTAAAGTCATGATAAAACTGAGCAAGTAGAGACAGATCCTTATTGCAACATATATCTGGTTGTAACAGATTGCGTGGGGAAAATGTAGGGCAGGGATTTGTTTCTGAGATGTTGGCGTTGCACTTTAAAACGCAGGCAGAGGGTGGGATTTAAACAAAATAAGTGGAGAAGTCCTACATGTCACCAGAGAGAAGTCTGGTGTTTCACCAGAAGGTCTAGCTCTGACATTTTAATTAAATATTACAAGGTCAAAACGTGTTTTAAAAACGTAAACCGGTACAAACTAAAGTATGCATTTAGAGTAAATATTGTATTTAACACGATTGCCGTACTAATAATGTGTGAGTTTTATACTACCAACACAGTCTGTTCTTGAGAGACTGGTGGCCCTGATAACTCAAAGCATGTTATTCTAGCATGGCTACATATCTCTGCTCTCTATCAGTGAGAGAGCAACCACAACAGTCATGCATGGTATCTCTCAACACTAAACTATCCAGCATTTTAGACATCAAAAATTGTGTAGGAACATGATGCCCCAAAATTATATGCATCCCTGTTTGCAAACCTATATCCTAAATAGTTCACCAAAATTTTTTTAAAAAGTGCTGAATTTACTCAGCCTCTTGGCATCCAAGATATAGATAAGTTTGTTTCTCCATCAGAACAATTTTGGAGAAATTTACATAATTTGCTCACCAATGGATCCTCTGCAGTGAATGGGTACCGTCAGAATGAGATTTCAAATGAAAAGTTTTAAGTTTAAAAAAAAACATCTTAATGATGGAGTTATTAGAAAAATGCAGGTTTTTGCTTCACAAGACCAACTGCTGGTCTGGAGCCATGTGGATTACTTGTGTATTATTGTGATGTTTTTATCAGCTGTTTGAACTCTCATTCTGATGGCACCCATTCACTACAGAGGATCCATTGGTGTTTAAATTATGTAAAGCAACATTTCTTCAAATCTGTTCTGATGAACAAACTCATTTACATCTTGGATGGACTGAGAGTGAGTACATTTTCAGCAAATGTTCATTTTTGGGTGAAATATTCCATTAAGCGGTGTTTTCCAGATGGTAAACCAGCTACCAGGTTCCAAAAACTAGCTTGACCACTTTAAACTTGTTTAGCTAGTTTCAACCAATTAGAAACCAGTCAGCTACCAGCTTAAACTGGATCTTTCAGCATGGCCAAGTAGGCAGCTCACCAGGTTGAAAGAAATAATATACCAATATAATACATTTACTGGTCTAAACATCACAAGATATGCAATCGGTCGTCACCTCAGGCCGTTTATCATGGGTTCGCTGTTAGATCGTCTCAAGTGCCCATCGCTCTGAACAAGGGACGACGGAATGTCCAGATCCAGCTCCATCTTCTCTTGTGACATGATTCCTTGATTGTTCATCTTTATTGTCCTTGTACGTATGCCGCAAAAAAGCACGCAGGTTGCAAAGCTACATCGTTGAAAGGCACAAAGTAGATCAATGTCACAGTTCACTATGTGCTCATTTTGCAGCCTATATAGAAAGGCTGAGGCTTCTGTCGTTGTTGTTTAGGGTCAATGTAGGTCTCGATCAATGCCTAAGGAAGTGATCCGTGGGTTTCTGCAAACCAACATTCTGCTTGTTCGATCTGCACCGCGTTTCTTTCTAGAAAACTCTCCACGTTCTGGTCCAAACTTGTAGATCCAGCGACTG
>JAFVLL020037675.1:79864-108710 GCA_021397915.2 Tor tambroides | reverse complement strand
TTCTGCAAACCAACATTCTGCTTGTTCGATCTGCACCGCGTTTCTTTCTAGAAAACTCTCCACGTTCTGGTCCAAACTTGTAGATCCAGCGACTGGTTAGCTGCAAGCTAATATGTGAAAGGGGTTTGGCCCATGCACACCATTCTTGTGCTGTTAGCTTAGCTTGATGGCGCACAAGAACCTAAAACTGAGCACCTCCGGTCAGATAATTACAAGTCTTTGTGGAAAGGATCCATGAAAGGCAACAATTCAAAGCAGGAAAGCATGAAGGTTAAACCGTGAAGGCAATAATAACAAGAGCTGAAGGCACAACAATGTTCAGCTGGCCATCATCATGCTGCTAACTAGCTTACTGTTCGTGATGGTTTGCTGGGCAAACGCATGTAAATCCCTAGACAAGCGCGCGGCTCCTCTCCGACATCTTCTGTTTGCCAGTTTGGCGTTTCAGTATCTAGTTGGATGAGTTTGTAACTTAGTTGCGTCAATCATAGGTTAGCATATTCTGTTTATCTATTTTCTGGACGCCGCAGCGTACCCACAGCTCAGCTAAGAGTCCCGCCCCTTCTGTTCCTACCGGACTGACTGACAGCATCGTGAACCAATCAGAAACTCGACGGCCCCTCCGGCGTTCCTTTTTGAATGGCAACCGTTCAGGGAAATAGCCAATGGAATCACATTTCCTGGAGACGTTTCCTAGGCATGTCTCATTGTGCCCCTGCGCACGCCGTTTAACGCATGCGCATTCTCTTGGTTGGTTTGAAATAAACCAAACTTTAAAGCTTTTTGAAATTGGAAGATACTTTAAAACTTGTGATATACGTATACCGCAGTTAATATTGTGAATATGTAACATTTTTGATATTTGAAATGTAAAATTCTGTGGTAAATAGGACATTTATGGCAGTGTATAAAAGTTGTCCACTACTTTTTTAACTTGTCATCCGAATTATGTTTACTGAATAACTGGAGTGTATATAAAAAGAGCCTTTGATTTATTTTAAAAATAATAAATTGCACCCCTGACCATTCTTGCCTCAGTATGATACACACCAAGTGTGTCATCCACTTTTGGCCTTGGTGTTTTGTTTATCTACCACCTACCACCAAAATAATTTGATAAAATATTATTTTTACCTCATTTTGTACAGTGTTTTACGTCTGATTTCTCACAGATTTGAAGCTTCAGAGAACAACAAAAAAATATTTAGACTTTTTCGAATTCTATTAAAATGCACTGCTCAAGTCAAACAAGAAAATCAATTTTAGCGAACATAATCTGACCCACAAACATAGTACAGATTGAATGACAGCATATAAAAATAATTTATAAATAAGACAAAAAAAGTCTCTTCATTTAGGCTAAGCATAAGGACACAGGCCATCACGTTTCACTGATCATTTCTACACATCTTAGTCCTTAACGTCCATCTAAACACGTCCTACAGTATTACACATCACAGTGTGATGACACTCTCCACCCTAAACCCAATTTTGCATAAAATGGCTTTGCACAGAACACACCAGCAATGAGCAACACCAGAGTCACATGTTTCTTTACAGCTCACTGCAAGGCCTCTTGTCTGGCAGCAGACAATGTTTCTTTTCTCTTCTTCTAATGAGAGACACAAGATTTCGAGCCAGGCGACTGCAAGGTCATTACACAGGTCAGGTGATGGTAACTTGGGCTGACTTTAGTAGACCAAAATCACCTCTATTAAAATAACAACAACAACAAAACTACTATGCAAAGAGAGTTGTTTGTTTAAAGATTAAGATAGCCAAGAGCTTAATAAACAAATGAGCAGAAAGGAGACAACGATGGTTGCATTAAGCTTGTATTACTAACAAAAACGAGCATGGAAACAATTATGAGGTTGAATTATAAAGCTAATGTGGGTTTTATTAGAATATACCCCATTCAAATCAGAAACTGTGTTTGTTGAGAACAAGTTGGCTGCTTCAAAAGGCATGACAACATCCTGAGGGGATACAGTGCGTCTAAAGTAGTAAGAACGTGCCACGACGCTGCAGTTGCACTCCTCCTCCGTTACTCTACGGGGGATGTTGTACAGCTCACGCTCCCACAAAGCTTTGCAGGAGACCATACAATGAAATTTGGTGCGTTTTTTTACATTTCGGCGCCATTTTCGATTGGACCCGAGGTAAGTTTGGATTTTTTGGGGAATTATTTTTCAGGATTTTTCCCTTCGTGTTCTCACGCTGTCAAGTTGTGTGTTGTTCATTAATTTCTGAAGCGTCTGACCTTCCGAGAGAGACGGAGGTGTTTAACGCGCCTCTTGGCGTTGGGTCGCCTTCACTACTTTTGAGCCTTTGTTTGAAAACGGTGCCGTAGTTGAGCGCACGGAGAGAAAACTATCACACTTTAATGCAACTTGGTCTACACGCTCATAATCTGAAAGACGTTTCATTTTAACGCGTGTCAATCAAAAGTTCGCGTTTTTATCGGTCGTTTGTGTTTAACTCGCATTTCTCAATATATCTTCTCAACCAACATCCTCTTTTATTATTAGTACGAAGTTGTCTATTTAGGGAACCTGTATAATGGCAACTGAGGAAACACCCCACGGTCTGTTGATATACACTGTTTTCGAAGGAGGCCGGCAACTAACATTTACGATGGAAATATATATTTGTTCTTTTTCATTTTTGATTCCGCACACTTGAACTGGTGGCTATTTCTGTTGTTATATACAGTTGTAAAAATGCTGAGTAGGCGGTAGTTAACTACACCCTGTATGTGACATCCAGCTGAATGTGCGTCTCTGGAGTTTTTCTTACCAACCCAGCATGGCCTGTGTAAAATATTAAATAAATAATTTCTGTAATAATCTTTACATGTTATATTATTACTTTGACTTGCCGTAAATACGCTGATGTTTCAGTTTATTCAAGTGTATTCAGTTTTTTTTTTTCAGTGTAGCCAAGTTTTCTATACATTCTTTATAATTTTTTTTGTAATTGCATATTTTATTTTATTCTGATTTTTAATCTACATATGTATTTATTTATTTATTTATTTTAAAAACAAGTAAAACCTTCTGCACACCAGACCGTGACATGTTGTATTGAGGATATGTCTGGTCTTGTCTGCCTGGCGAGGGCTCTTATTTTTTGTACTTCATTAGTTGCTAACCAACAACTAGGGTACAAACAACATACCAGGGTTTAAAATAACAAGTTCCCATTATTTAAGTGCAAATGTATCTTTACTGATACGAAATGAACGTAAACTCTAAAGTACTTTGTTGTTGTCTGGTGTTTATGCATTTGCAGGTTGTGTTTTCATATTTATCTTTTTATATAGATCTGTTTTTAATGACCTAATGCAAAGAATACTGTTTTTAATTTATTTTCAGTTCGAAGACGTTGGATATAAACTTGAGGCCTATTTTAGCACCCTGTTGTTCCTCTCAGACCCATCAGGGGGCGCGCGTCCTCTTAATAAACCATCGGTAACAAAGAAATATTTACATAATTATATAGACAGGTGCGTTGTGATAGCTGATATGTATATTTTTCATTTCTAAAATATATCTTAACACTAGTTTTATGTAATGCAAGAACGCTTTTAAAAATAATATGGTCATAACACGTAATAAGTTAAAGCCACAGTGAGAGAAAGAGACTGAACATGTCAGATGCTCAGTGACAACACTAGCAGCTCATCATGCTTTTTTTGGTGATGGAAATGCTGCTAGAGTTTGGTTTCTCCCTGCTCCACCAGCAACATTTCAGTAACCCAGCGAAAGAGACCTCCAGATCTGAAGGGAATGTACTATAGCAGCACATAAATACTGGAGATGAATGTTGTGTTATCCAGTATTGCTGTTCTGCTGTAGTAAGACCTGTCAGCACTTACAGACTCCAAAGAGCCACACCAGATCCCTGGCTGAGAGCTGACCATACCCATGCATTTATGTGATGGAAAAACACTACCTGTCTGTACTGTAGATAAACATTTCTGTCAAATAAAATCAGCAGTGAGCTAAATTATCTTATTTCATTATGCGTACTTGGTTCTTCCTGTTGTTATTTCAGAAAATACTGTAAATCTTATACTATTAATTCCTAAAACATACTACCTGATAATGGGAGCTGTTTAACAATGTTAGTCATGACTTTGAAAAGGGAAGTAAAGTTAGGAAAACACTTAAACTTTTTTGAATAATTTAATCAGATTTAAGATTGACAGGCGGTTGAACAATGGTGAGGTCACTTGAACATTTTCATCAGTTTTTCATCCATTTTCATACTGTATTTATATGGTAGCATACACATTACCATACAAGGCACCATAAGATTTTTTTTTCCCCATTTCATTTCAATCTCATTAATATAATTAGTAACCAAAACTACAGTAAGTGGACACAAATAAATATCTTGACAGGAGAATTAAACAAATACAAATTACTAATAATAAAAACAAGGAGGTGATATTTGGCTTTAAAATGTCAATAAATTTGAAATATGATTGGAAAACCAGGTTGCCCTGATGCTAAAGTACATTCACATGTAAAAGCATTCAACATATTTTATATAATCACAATACTCATTTAATCAGGGTTCATATTACAGTTGCAAATTAGTCTTTGGGAAACACGAATGCTCTCCTTTTGCTACCTTGAGCAAGTCAGATTCACATATTGTACGTTCACTATTGTATAGCAAAGCAAGACAACCCAAAATAAATATTCTGGTAATTATTTTGTTAAAATATCTTAAAACATAAACATCTATCCATAATGTCTTGAACAAAAAAAGATTATAATAAATTAAAGGGAATCTGGCCATTACATTAATGGTTGTTTAAAACACCCACTATAATGAAGAGCAGCAGTCTAAGCCTGAGACCTCTGTTCTCAGAGACTGAATTGCAAAGCTTTTGTGGTTACTAATGTGTGTGTGTGGGGTGCCTGTGGAGGTATAAGCTAATGTAAATGTAAGGTGCATTGACTGACAGCACACCCCTCACCAGAGACCCTGAGCGGAGGACCTGCTAACCTGTGGTGAGCTGTGCAACTCAAAAAATACAAAATGGATATAAAAAAAAAACATCTATTAAAAACAAATGATACACAGCTAGAGGGGGAAGTTCAGGGCTTCTCATGCTTTGTACTTCTCCTTTCCTGTTTCACTGATGACACAGATGTGCTGCAAGTCAAAATGAGAGAAGTTGTTAGCAGAAATCGCAGCACAATCAAACAGATGTGTGTTATAATGGCCAACTATCTGTATTTAAATTATAAAGGTATTCTATATGTTTAAACGTTGCTACTTACGTTTAAATCCCTAAAGTACTCATTGTAGTCGAGTGCATATCCAACCACAAATTTGTCAGGAATCTCAAATCCTACAACTAGAGGATAAAGGGGGAAAAGTGGAGGTTAATGAAAAAGTTTTAAAATACAGTAAAAATAGTAATAATGTGAATTGTTACAATTTAAAATAACTGTTTTTCTATTTAAATATATTTTAAACGTAATTTATTCAGCTGAATTTTCAGCAGCCATTACTCTTGTTTTTAAAGTCAAATGATCCTTCAGAAATCATTCTAATATGCTGATTTGCTGCAAAAGAAACATTTCTTATCATTATTCATGTTAAAAACAGTTCTTCTGCTTAATATTTTTGTTGTAACTCTGAAAATGATTTTACTTCAGAGCAGAAAAGTGTTAGTCTGCTACCTTGTGGTCAATACAGAGCATTGCACTATAATGGCCTAGACTGACCAATAGGAGTGGGCAAAATAATTGACCTGATTCCCTTAAAAAAAATCGATAAGCTTTGGTCTTCTGAGGCTGTTTGTGCAACCCTGAGAAATCATCAGCATGTATCCATTTATAAACATGACTTGAGAAGTGAACTGAATCCTAACTATATCAAAGTTGCATGCCAAAAAAGGCTGGAAAGCGTTTTCAGTAATCCACTCACAGTCTGGTCTGTAGCCAACACTCCTTGGTGTCCTCTTCACCAGCAAACTGCAAAGAAAACAAAAGACAGGAATACGTTAAGTATACAGGGCCATACAGCTTATAAACTCAAAAGTAAGAAGGAGTTTCTGGCATTTGTTGCACAAGTGATCAGGCAAGGAAGTTACTGTACAGAGCTTAGAAATATTTACATACAGTTTATAAAGACTGATGCAATACCTACAAGGCAAGAACAATCTGAGACGCACTGGTTGCCTCCATTTTTATTCATTACCTGGCCACTTTGACCATTTTTGGATTATATTGCTTTAGAAGTTCCAGCAGGGTCTTCATTGTCTTTCCAGTATCAATGATGTCCTGATAAACAGAGTAAAGTTTACATAAACACATTTAACATTTGCTGGATAATACAAGCTGTTTTAAATACAAATGTAAAAATAAATTTACAATACCTCAACAATCAAGACGTTCTTTGGTGTCAAAAAGAATATGTCAAGAGAAAAAGAGAAACAGTTTTAACACAAGGTGATATGTTTAGGATACTGAAACAACAGTATTTCATCAGCTACAAGTTGTAATTCATATATTTTGTTTTTTGATCATACACTACCATTCAAAGGGGCTGATAAACTTTCCAAAAAAGTCTCTTACGTTCACCAAAACTGCATTTATTTGATCAAATTACAGTAACATTGGTACTATTCTGAAATGTTGTTAGAATTTGAGCATTTTCTATTGTAATATATTTTAAAATATAATTTATTCCTGGGATGCAAAGCTGAATTATCAGCATCATTACTTCAGCCTTCAGTGTCACATGATCCTTCAGAAATCATTCTAATATGCTGATTTGCTGCTCAAGAAACATTTCTTAATATTTTTAATGGACATCAAGATACATTTTCAAGATTCTTAATGAATGAAAATTCAAAAGAACTGCATTTATTTGAAATAGAATCTTATATAACATTCTAAATGTCTTTACTGTCACTTTTGATTAATTCCATGTATCTTCACAGAATAAAATAGATTTTTTTTCTAATAAAAAAAATCTAACTTGCCACAGAAATTAATTTTGAGATGTAATAGTGTTGACAGTGATGGATTTTTTTTGTTGTTGTTTTTTTTCTTTTTACAAACAGAGGTAATTTTTTTTTTTCCTGGTAATTGAGAGCATGTCACAGATAGTCACTGAATGTTATTTTAGACATTTGCATAAAAGATTACTGTGATATAGTGGGGATCATTTTTATTCACAGAAAGATGCTTACCTTTCCTGTGAGTGTGGACAGATCATCTCCGCCAATCACTTTGATGTCACCTGTAGATTGGTCATTCTGTAGTATTTAAAGGCAGAGATTCAGACATTTACATGAGTCAGTCCAGACATTTGTGTTTAGTAACTGAAGTAACATCAACACTTAACAACTTTGAAACACGTTTGTATGGCAAAGCGTCAATTTTCATTAATGTTGTTGTCATAACAATTAAATACACACGTTGACAATAAACAGAAAGGAGTAAGTAACACAGACAAGCCTGACTGAATTTAACATTCACTTAATAGGATGAATGGTTAGTAGTCGCACTTGGTAACTCTTGAGGCGGATGAAGTCCACTGTCATGGGAATGGAGCGATCGCTGTTGCGATTAAGGGCTTTGATGTAATCTAGCAGGTCAGCAAAAAACTTGTAGCCCCCTTTGAGCACACACAGAGCCACGATATGATGCCCACCCATGTCCTTCATGATATCTCTGGCCAGACGTTCAGTTCTGTAGGAGTCAGGAGAACCTAGTCAGCCAATACGCAATGTCAACAGTCTTCAGGTTGCATGTTATCTGTAATTTGAGGGTCCATTAGGCAAGACCTCTTGGCTAAGAAAATAACTCATTTGATGTGGCTCACACCTGTCCATGATGAGTCCATGTGGAATATACACCCGCTCCAGGTCAGCCGCATAATGTTTTGGTATACAGAAGAGGTCCAGGTCGTAACCTTGCTCCTCATCATTGATCTAAAATACACAAATGACATCATATCATACCTGATAGGGCAAAGAACAGAGAGCAATCAGATAACATTTTATCCAGCAGACAGAAGGACAAACCTGAAATAGGGCAGTAGGGGAAAGGTGATCTTTACTTCAACCTTATATCCTATTGCCTAACCAGCTCTCAAATCCACTGATGAGTTAATGTAACGGCATTTGTCTCTAACATTTACAACAGTGTTCTCGGCAGAAACATCCTTAACCAAAGTGACTTTAAAAAAAAAAGCATATATTATCTATCTGACAATTTCCTAAGCATATACTCTAGATGTACATAGACTAAACATAATAGTAAGAATACAGGTACAAATACTGTTGCAGTGCAGAGTGAGAAAGACAAGCTGAACCAGTGAACAAGGATGGTCAGGGGTGAAGATCATTTCTGCACCATTACATGAGTGTAAATGTTAAGGTAGGTGAAGAGTCTACTTGGTGAAAAATAAGTGTGCTTAATTGTACTGAATGAATGTGCACGTGTAGTGTATAAATATGTACTGGCTGATAATATAAAAATGAAATAAAAAGCCACTTAAAGGAATCAATCACAAAAGTAGATATTTTGAAGCATGTTGGTAACCAAACAGTTGAAACAAACAGCAACTATTTGGTTACCAACATTCTTCAAAATATGTTCTCTGTTCAAAAGAAAAAGGAAACCCATACAAGTTTGGAACAACTTGAAGGTGAGTAAATTATGACAGAATTTCCATTTCTGGGTGAACTATCCCTTTAAGTTATTACGCTACTATTTCTAGAATCCCATTTCATTCGAATAGACAAGCTCATACAAACTCCTAAACTCTAAACTCCTGTCCACTGCTTTTCAGGCATATGTTTATGTAAAAGACGACAGCCTAAAAGAAAGCCTTGTGCTCATAAACACACTGAAGTCCCTTTTAAATTATACTATGATCGTGCATAATGGTATCCTTTAAATCAGTGATTCTCAGCCTTTTTGACTCCTTTGTCCAAGACAATGTTCGAAGGTCCTCTTGTTGGCTGAAATGTACGTTTGGTACTTCTGTAATGTTTGTTTTATGTTGTACATCTTTATTTGTGTGTGTGCATGTTTTAAGCATTTTAATTAAGACTATGTTAATATAAATAAATTTAATAATTTTAACACTTGCCACTGGGTTGAGAACAACTGTTCTGAATGAAGAATGTGAATCTAGTATCTACAGTCGAATTAATGAAAAAGCATAACCTGTTGTGCCGGTGGAGCTGTGAAGAACCTTGAGTGGAAATCTTTCAAAACAACAGATGGTACACACGTAAAATGTGTAAAAGAAAAAAAAATTCAAAAGGAAATATCTATCTGTTCCTCACAATGGAAGCAAAGTTGACGCAAATAAATTCCAGGTAAGCAGAGATAGACTAGCTTGTTCTTTGTTCTTTCAATAAGTGTTATCACACTGTCCACAGCTGTCAAGAGAGGTTCATCTGGGAGCTCCCCCCTCTCTGCTTACTGCTGGTGCCGGTATCTTGAGATTCAAACCCCAAAGTACAATCCACATCAATAGACATGGCTAAGATAAGACAGGTTTTAAAACCTAGCATTCAATGGGTTGCAAGCCAAAGTTTAGCTTCTCATATTGCTGCCGAAGCATTACATAAGTCTATGTGCCGTCAGATCTATTGAGCCGTATTTCACACCAATAAACTTCCTGCTGTAGACGCATGTCACATGTTTTTCCTCAGCTGTATCAGTATATTGAGTCAATTTTCTGCATTAAGAAATGCTGCCTGGGACAAAAAAAAAAAAAAGGTATTTATTATTTAATCTCTTCAGTTAACAGAATTTACCTAACTTTAGGTATGTCCCTGGAAACTGTAGACTGAAGTCAACAGTGTGACTAAAATGCCTAAAAATCCACCCTAGCTCATTATAGTATGTGAAAAAAGCAACATCCTTTTCATAAAAGTTCGTTCATTTTAATAAATCACTGCTCCGGTTTACAAAACTGATTTCCCAGAAGCATTGTAAGCCTAATGAGGCTTGTAGGGCAGTCGTGGCCTAATGGATAGAGAGTTGGACTTGTAACCTGAAGGTCGTGGGTTCGAGTCTCAGGTCCGGCAGGGATTGTAGGTGGGGGGAGTGAATAACCAGCACTCTCTCCATCCTCAATACCATGACTGAGGTGAGACCCTTGAGCAAGGCGCCGAACCCCTGGGCACCACAGCATTGGCTGCCCACTGCTCCAGGTGTATGTTCACTACTGTGTGCATGTACTTGGATGGACAAATTCAGTATGGGTCACTTGGCCACACACCCTTTCCCTAAGACCACTGGTGCCAATAGTTTCTACAATCTTAGACTTAAAGGGATAGTTCACCAAAAAATGGAAATTCTGTCATTATTTACTCACTCTCAAGTTGTTCCAAACCTGTATGAGTTTCTTATTGTATGAGTATTTTGAAGAATGTTGGTAACCAAACAGTTGCTGGTCCCCATTGATTTCCAGTATGAAAAAAATACTGGAAGTCAACAGAAGAAACTCATACAGGTTTGAAACAAGTGGAGAGTGAGTAAATGATGACAGAATTTTCATTTTTGGGTGAACGATCCCTTTACAATGCTTTAGGAAAAACAGTCCTGAATGATTCTTTCAAAAATCAGACTGGTTTGGTTCTCATGTTCAACTCAGGGACTCGATCTGTTTGCATAGCTAACTAGAGGTATATAAGTGGATACTGACTTAGACTAGGATGTGTTCCTCAAGTTGCTATTGTGTGATTTCAGAACATGAGGGTGAGGTCAGAACTGACCGACAAAATTTTTTTTTTTTTCTGTGAACTGTCCCTTTAAGAGTGCAGCGCACCTTTTGATTCGCTAATAAATCCAATCACGTATCACAAAGCGCGGGATGGGTCTGTCACTTTGAACAAAGCTGTGAATCATTTTCATTAGCTCACTATGACATCCTGCCCACAAAGGCCGTTACATTTATAATAACTTTATAACAAAAATTAAATCGATCTGCGATTTTCGACCTGAACCGTTTTCACCCATAAAAACCAAAATACAACAGAGCATGTGCAGCGTTTCTCGCACGAGAGCCTGTTGCTCATTTTCTGCTGGTCTTGCGTGCAGAAACGAATGGGCTGCATCACATGTGCTATGCGTGAAACGCGTGCTTTCCTTCCAGGCCCCTAGGCTTAACGGAAATATTTATTAATTGCTAAATATATTTCTGTGTGCAAACGGGACAATTTCTTGGAATTAAAAGGCTATAGAAAAAACATAGCTTTATACTAAAACACACTTCCTAACTAACTGTGTACAGTGACTAATCAAGTGTCGCGCTCCGGTGTGACTGAATGAAGGCATGAGTGTGTACAGTAACACCTACCACGACACAGGGGCTGGCAGACGCCATGTCCGTCCCGACTGAGCTGCTGCAGACGTCCTCGATTCTGATGAGAAAGGCCGGGCGTAGTTGTAGTCCTTTCTATTTTCAATTTCACCTTTAAAGGACTCAGCGAGCACAATTCTGTAATCTTCCGCACATTACACTGTGGGTGTTTTAGCATTAGAGGACTAGAGCCTGTCGACCAATCAGCGTTTAGCTGGGCCAACACACACGGATTGCCTTCTAATTTTAAAGTGATAGACCCACCAAATTACTACACGGTAATTATGAGTAAGGGGATAGTAAATTAATAAAATAATACATTAAAATTAATGTTAACAGTTATCTGAGCGGTATATCCGTCAAGCCGTCAAACAATACAAATATATAACCACATGGGTGAAACTTTTTTTTTTTTTGTTAAATTTGTTCTCAAAACTATAATTTCTTACTCCTTAAATCATATTTACACTTCAGCTTTTGACCTGAACGCAATAAAACTAGTAGGATACACTAAAAAAATCAACTACCTTATGAATATGATCACAAAGAGAAGGTTAGGATTGCCACATTTACATTGAGATTTTAAACATTAATTGAAACATTTGTTAACCAAAGCTTTGATTTGCAATTTCTGTATGTTACCCATCTATTTTTGTTTCTCGTTATTTAGCAACCTAAATAGATGTACTTACTATAGTAATAACAGTACATTATGCATAATTACACGTGACTAACCTAAACAAAACCCTATAGTTAAGTACGTTAATTAATATTACTCAGTACCTAAATGTTTCATTACACTGTAACAAGGATACATTAAAATGAAGTGTAATCTGCTAATTAATAGCAGGTCCCAATAAACAAAAACATGTTTCTTCCTGAGCAGTAACAGTGGAAATGTTAAATTAATTTAGTCAAGACTTGAAAATATGCATCAGGAAGTTAAAATACCCTGACATGTTTGAGAAACTCTGACTCATTACACCCACTTAAATAAATTATTATCTAATTATTATCTAATAATAAAATCTAGAATATAAGCATAATATTTTTGTTTAAAAGCATCTGCCTTCCAGGAGGACTCTTATTTTGAATTACTGTCACCAAATGGACAACTGAAAATACAAAGCACACAATGCCCATATTATATATATATATATATATATAGAAAAAAAAGACAAGACAGACCACCATGTGAGAAGGAGTAAAGAAAAGTGCATGCTAGCCAATATTCTTTAATCCAGACCTGTACTATAAAGAAAACCACAGATATCCAATAGTACTCATGAGTATAATACAGTAATAAAATATAATACATGTTGCAAGAGAGAAAAAAAGAGGTAAAGACAGTTTCATGAAGGAGAAGGCTTATTAAACGTCATAGTTTGGAGGAGATGCACTATAAACAGTCGCAGGGCAGTCTTTTTCAGAGTGGGTCCAGTCAAAGAGCAGTTTGCCAAAGAGGAAACTGGAGGTGCAAGCACAAACAGATGACACTGTTCCAGCCGTCCAATCATATGGTTTGAGTATTAATATACCATATGTTTAAATAAAACCTATCCAGCTATGTTATGGTTTACACTGCAGTAACATATTGATAGTATTTGATAATGAACTTACATTCTCATTCACAATGTCCATGAAATACTGTCAAAGAGAGGAAAACTGAAATTGTCAGATATTGTGAGCTGGCCCCTAGTTTCTAATTAAGGATTATACAAAAATATTTCTTTTGTCCGCATCATATCATGTCTTCTGTCTTCATGCACCATCTGAAAAAGACAGTAGTTCAATCTTCCTCATGTCCGCCGATCAAAATATCACATTTGCCTGGTCCTGAATAATTATCAAATTCTGTCATGACAGACTGAACAAATCACACTGTAACAAGAACATCCAAAATGAATCACTGTATCATGTACAATAACTAGCATTGACATGAATTTCCCTTCCAAGGACACACACTCTATGCAGAATCTCACCTAGTTGCCATTGAGCTGCGGTGGAGGATCTGCTCTGTTGTCAATAGCAGCTTTCTCTTTACTGCGACTCTCTCTTTCCTCATCTTCCTCATCCCTTTCCTCATTTCCACTGTGATTCTTACAATAAAGCCTGGTGAGAACAACATAATGTTCATGTTATACTGTAAGACCAAAGCACAAGTGATAGCTGTCCTGTTCAGTATGTGTATAGAAAGTGAAAACATTTGGAAAAAAGCTTATTCTAGACTATTCATATTTGTATAAATAATATAAACGAACATACTTGTAAATGCCTCTAGCCATATTCTCTATGTATTTGGCCTTGTCTTGCAGGCCACAGTGATAATGGTAGGTCTTTACACAGGCTTTTATCTCACATCCAATGGTGGCTCCAAGCTGGGTACACAGTGTGCATTTCTGAAATGAACAAAAATGGCCAAAAACACATTAGGTGACTGTATGAATTAATATACCCAAATCATTCTGAAAACCAAGCATAATATTCCAAAAAAACTGATCTATTTGGTGTACACCTATAGCAATATAGAATAGAAATTCTATATTATATTATATACTATAATATTATATTATATACTATTAATTATAATTATTTAAATTAAAATTTGAAAAAAAAAAAAAAAAAAAAAAAAAAAAAAAAAAAAAAAAAATCACCATTCTTTTTCCTCTCTTGATTTCCTGGATAACCGTTTTAATGTCAAAGTTCCCAAATTCGGCACGCGAGGTGGTTGTTAGCTGGACGGTACCCGAAGAAAAAAGCTGTGACAAAACAGAAGTTAATACAAGTTTTAACAGAACAGGCAGAAATATGAAAATACCAGAGAAAAAAAAAAATTTTACAACACAAAATATCTTGAACATTTGAGATGTGTCTACAAATATAAACAATATGGTTTATCAAAACAGTTAAAGAATTCAATAGATCACAAATGATAATTTGCTTAAAATCTACTCACCCTCAGGCCATGCAAGATGTAGATGAGTTTGTTTCTTCATTGGAATAGATGTGGAGAAATTTAACATTACGTCACTTGCTCACCAATTAATCATCTGTGCTGAATGAGTGCCGTCAGAATGACACAGTGTCTACAGTAGACGCGACTGTTGTCGCTCTGCTTAAAACTGTTTTTGCTTGATCTGTGCACATTTCTCTCCTGATTCAGACAAGATGACTTTTCACTAGAGGAAGCAATATTATGGATAGAAGCCTCATATTTTAGCCAGAAGCAATGGAGCTTTTTGTTTTTTTTTACAAACATGCAGCTTTTCGCTTCACAAGACCTTAATAACTGATGGACTGGAGTTGTGTGGATTACTTGTTGGTTATTGTGATGTTTTATCAACTTTTTGAACTCATTTGATGGCACTCATCCATTGGTGAGCAAGTGATGTAATGCTACATTTCTCCAGATCTGTTCCGATGAAGAAACAAACTTATCTTGGATGGCCTTGGATTTTCATTTTTGGGTAAATGATTCCTTAAAGAAATAAAACTCTTCATTTGTTGCTTAGCATGACTCATTGTTTTTCAGGACTGAAGAATCCTCACCATGCATTTGTAGTGGGCAGCAACCTTCTTGGCATTGTCCGAGTGGAGCACACCGCGTGTTTCATTCTCTTCTTCACCAGCATGACAGAAGCCACAGCGAAGGCCTGAATCACTGGGGCTGCCTCTCAGAGGAGACCGGTCCCGCTGCGGCACGCGCAAGCACACAATAATTAGCATTAATCGATTTTTGCCAACCATTGATACTCTGAAGCTTGTGTCAAATTCCTGATTTGGATTTAATTTGGGTTATATTAGAAAAAAGTAGATAAAGCGGCCTACATGTGAGGAGCTCTCGGTGTCATCGTTGCCTTGCGATGAGGTGGATCGAGTGTCATCTGACTGTCCGCGTGACACACCCCTGATTCTGCTTTTCTCGAAACGCCCCCTGCCCCTGCTCCTTGGTGGAGATGAATCCGAGTCATTGGCCGCAACTCCCTGTTCATCTGGGAATAAGAGCAAATCACTAATAAACGCCATGATTCACAAGCAGGTATCCAACATTAAAATGAAATAGAGACAGCTAGTTACCATCACTGCCATCTTGAGAGGCATCTCTGTGTTTGCGACAGTAAACACTAATTTGCAAAAATAAAAAAGATGAAAGTCACGAAGTTAGAAATCAGATGCAGTTTTGCGATAAGTGGTATTATTATATTGCTTACAGGTAGATGCCTTGGGAGGGATTCTCCTTCGTCTGGGCCTTGTCCCATAGAGCGCAGTAGTAGTGGTACGTCCGCCTACATGTCTTTACATCACAGCCGATGGTCGCCCCAGGCCGGTGACAGGAAGTGCACATCTGAACAGGAAATCAGCACATGAGATGAAAAAGCTGTATGTTCATTCTCTACTTTCAGCCTAAATGAAGAACTGAATTGTATGAGTGCTATTGGTCTGGATACTTACTAGTTTATTTCCTCTTTTTATCTCCTTCTTTACGTCTTCAATAGAAAAGCCTCCGATGTTTTCACTGTCTGAGTGAGATGTGACCAAGGCTGATGAAAAAAGCTGAGAAAAACAACGAAGTGTCAAATGTTAGATATACAAGATGTCAAATACATAATTTATTTACTTATTTTTTTATATATAACAGTACAATATTTTATAACACATCTTATCATGCACACTATTCATATTCCCTAAGATTATTTTTGTGAAACTGGGAAAATGAGTATGAATAAGAGCCTTATTCACCCATTTTAACACATATAAAAGAAGGCAAGCTGATGTACCATGCACTTGTGATGGGCTGCCACCCTGTGGTTCTCAGACACCAATAATTGTCCACACTCCTTGTCCCGGTTGGTTCTACAGAAGGCACATTTTCGAAGACGTGCTGAAGCTCCTTTTCTCTGTCCTGACATGACCAGTTTTCACACACTCCACCACTCCTCTGTTTTAAAGACAAAGAACATTGTAACTCAACTGCAGTGTACTTGGAAGAAGAGAGAAGATTATTTTTGTGGTTCAGACCAGTGAAAAAATAACTCTCTAAGCTTTGTGTGAGTGTACACAGCAACAGATGGCTAAAATGCATGTTTGTAATTTTTTTTTTTTTTTTTTTTAGAGATTTCTCAATCTCCTACATCCGTCATTGAATCACTCTATATGGTAGAAATATAAATTAGACAGATGGTTGTGGTTAGTTTGCTTATGCAATTCTGTTACACTGAGGTATTTGTTTGGTTTAAAATTTTCCCCAAAAAGCAAATACTTGACCAGCATGACATATACTTCCAGATGTCTTTATTATTTCTAATGAATACTCATGTAAATAATGCACATACCTAAAAACACTTATTGGAACAATAGCGTGTTATAGAATCACACTTTTCCAAATCTTTTCAATTTAGAACTCATGAGATAAAACCAATTTGGGATTTTAAGCAGGAAGTACAAAATAAAAAGGGTTAAAAGTGGTGAGATTTTTTTTTTCCATACAATATTTTACTTGTAGTTTATTTTTAAAAATGTAGTTTACTTAAGATACCACTTAAATGTTTAAGACAATTGAACACATTCGCCAAAATTTATAGAATTATGGTTTCATGCTGCCTTTTAAAGACTGATTCTAGATTGCAAATCCTAATAATAAACCCTCCCTCAAATAAAGAAATAGCAGTAAATCTGGATATAGTTTTATAAGTGAATCTTACAGATAACATAATACATTATCACTGTGATAAATATAAATAATGTGTCCCTCATAGCAGGCTTACAAAACATGATGAAGACTCCTGTGGCTCTTTATTATTTCAGGAGTGGGTCCTCTGGCAAGGGGCTGAAACTCTGTTTAATTGAATCCATAAGAGTGGCTCCCTTTATTTAAACAACTTAAAACTAGATTATATGAGAACAAAACCCTCCCTCATGTTTGCTGTGGCCAGGCACTAAATCAACTGTATGGTGCCAACCTATAAATATTTCAATATTTTCAACAAGTTTATCCCTGGTTGAAAAAGAAATCTCTCTCTCTAAGATTTTCATGTCACTCTAATGACGGACGACACACAAAACCTAGGCTTAGTCAAATAAGTCACACAAACCTATATTAAAATAAGTCTACACGCTTTTTTTGTCAAACAATAATGTAGGAAAAGTACAGGGTGGCGTATTTGAAACACTGCAATGCCAATAGGAAGCTCTGACAGTTCCCCAACATATATCTTACTTATGACTTACCATTCAACTCTGCTCAGTTTTATCCAAAACAGAAAAAATCCCAAATTTAGCTCGTCCGATCATTAATCCATCATTCGTTTACTGTTCTAAGATGGATAGCGTGTTGTTTAGAGTCGCGATGGCTTTACCCGCCTTCGCGCTATAGAGGCGCTCCGCTGCCATGATAGCAGAGAAGCGTCGCGGTGCAACACAAACAGCAACGCAAGACCGAGCAACACTGTATCCAACAGAACAGCTGATACAACCTGCACATAAGTCTCAACGAACCCCTCTAAAACGCTCAAGGAAAAACACAGCATCCCTCGCACGGTTTTCATAAATAAGGGAGGAGGAGGACATACAGGCCCGCGACAAAGGGCTTGTTTCGCTCTTAACAAAAACACTTTCACTTTCCAGTGAATATGAACTAGTATAAGACTATGTCAAATCTGGTGCCCCCCTTTAGATGAAATAAAGATGTGTATATTTATATAAGTGTACCCCATGAAGGCCCACATTATATGGTGGCTACAACAATACTGATGAGAACAATTGTGCGCAAAAAAATCAATCTGAACTTCTGGGGTTGACTGTAAACCATTATTTGGTTTTTATAATACATTGTTCGCTGCGGGATTATTTTACCCGCTTCACATGTGGAGACCCGCCATACGAAATGTATTTACATATCGCAGCAAAAAGACCTAGCTAGTCCCGACAATTGTTCCACTCATCCCGTTCCTTTTCTAAGTCTAAAACTGTATACTGCAGTGTCTGTGTGACATATTGGAAGCTCTTACCGCTGCTGTGTTGAATGGGGGATAGATTTAGAGTGGCTGTGAGCGCGTGTTCTCGCTCTTCCTCTCGCTAAGCATTGAGTGCTCGTGAGTTCTGCCTCTCACCATTGCGAGGCGTTCGAGTGACGTCGCTCACTGCAAAAAGCATGTTTGTCCGACATTGAAGCATACGCGCACGCCCCTTGCGTACTGTGGTCACCGTCAAGATAGCTTGAGGAATAGGCCTAGATGAGCAAATATGAGTTGCATAATGAATGCACTGAAAAAATGCCGATAGTATATAAATAAACATTTTATAAAATGTAAATATTTATGATTTTTACACACACACACACAATTATTTTAAAATTATTATTGTTGTTTTGCACCAAAACTAACCTTTCACAATTTTGTAAATAGTAAGTTAAGGAATTAAGAAAATTGCTATATATAACCTTTAATTAAATACCTACCTGCATATTTACCAAATGCTGGGCTAAACGCATAGCCTAAATGTAAATGTAGTTTGAAATGAAAGATGAAAAAGATGAAAGGACGATGACTTTATCTTTTTGGGAAATACACACACACACACACACACACACATTCATTAACAGGCCTTTAACACATTAAAGATCAGTTCACACCAAGAAAGGAAAAAGTTCAACACACAATTTGTACTTTTATAATTAACTGCCCATTTCCAGTGTTGGGAAGTAACTAATTACATTAAATTACATAATTTAATTACAAAATAAATGTAATTGTAATCAGTTACAGTTTCTGAGAAAAAAATGTGTAATCAAATTACAGTTACCTATGAAAATATTAAGGATTACAACTGGGTACATCTGATTTTTTTTCCCACACATACATACACACACACACACGTACGTCTGGTTTGCTATCCTTGTGGGGACTCTCCATAGGTGTAATGGTTTTCCTGCTGTACAGATCGTATATTCTATTGCCCTACACCTAAACCTACCCCTTACAGGAAACTTGTTTTAGATTTTCAAAAAACTTCATTCTGTGTGATTTATAAGCTTGTTTACCCGTGGGGACCTCACTTTAGGTCCCCACCACGACACAAGTCCCCATGAGTCTGTGTGTATTCAGGTTTAAGTCCCAACCGGGATATAAAAACAGGTACACACACACACACACACACAGATTTAATTGATTTCTTTCATAAATTAAAGTGACTGCTCTAAAATGAGACACCAATGTTTTAGGAGTTTAGGACACATGCTTATTGGATAACTGTTTTATTTCCTTTTTGGGTTTATGTATATGTATTATTTAAGATCAACTGTTTTTTTTTCCAAAGCATTGTTATATGCTAGTGTTTCCTGTCATAACTATGCAAATATTTTACTTCAAAAACAGTATCACTATTTCTTGTTATGGTTTTTAATCTGTATGTAACCTCAGAATGATCTCAAAGTAAGTCTGATTTTGTGGTGGCTGTGCTTTAAAGTTAAATTATTATAATCTTAATTCTAGTGATGAAGGATTTTGAAAGTCTGACAGTAATCAGTGTTGAGTACTACTGTAAGGTTAACTCTACCTGGTTTACATGTTTGAAAATGATTAACAGTTGAAAACATTAGACAAATTCTTCATTCTGATTGTAAATGATAACTATAACGATAATTACATTAGGATTCCATTTGGCTATCAATGTATTTATTGTTTATCAGTTGGAAGAAAATCATTCCTCAGCGTTATCTTTATAGCTGTGGCGGTCACTTCTCTATTCTAGAATTGTAACGATTATTTAAACATCATAGTTATCATTATGGTTATCCAACTTGGTGTGAACAGGCCTTAAAACATGATAAGAAATTTTGAGATTAAAATGATGTACACTTACATGAAATGAACGTATCAGTCTTACAGAAAAAGATGCATTATTTTACATGTAGTGGGTCACCCATTCATGGGTGCAGCCATGTTGATCACATGACCAGAGGTGCAATGCAACTAACTACTACTAATATTGTTTGCTTTATATAGCACTTTCAGAAAGTGCTCAAGGTGGCTTTAAAGTACACTGGAACAAGCTAACCCCGCAATATAACAATAAACAACAAAGTGAAAGTATGTGATCCGTGAGTCCAAACAGAATGGACAGGAGTGGAAAAAAACAAGAGTGACTTGCCTAAAAATTACGAACCATGCTAATATTAATGAATTAAAAATAGTAGTCAGGGGCCCTAGTGGTCAGCTTGTGCTGTACTCAACAAGGGCCCCGGTGTTTAGCTTACTTTAGGCTTTCGGAGGCCTCTGAGCACCGGCCTAGTCCATAATCCAGCTTTGCTTTCAGTGGTTTTTGTTGCCTCGATTCATCTTCATTTAGTTCGATTTCTGTTCAGGGTGTGCGCCCCATCTCGTGTTCTGATTGGCCAGCGTTTACGTCAATTCAAAAAGGGGGCGTTCAAAAACTCTCTTCAACTTCCCTGATAAAGTAAAGCGGCAGAAGCTTGAAGTCTACGAGCAACAAACCACCCGTGAATTAATCGCAGTTACCAACACAAAAATTATCTCCTTTTGGGGAGATAAATAGTATGTTCGACATAGTTTGAACTGGATTAGTAACTCTATATTTAGTCGCTCACAGGTTGATCTAGCTTACTTTTCTCCTCATCGCGTGTGTGGATTTAAAGTGGACGTTTTGAGTCTGGTGAATGCGGTGAGTGTCTCTGCCTTCCTTCCACCTCCAGCTAACACACATCCACTTAGCCTGACATGTTGTCTGTCATTATTTTTCACTCCAGATACCACTTCAGATACACATTTCAACTGGGTTTTATGTTGATTTATTGTTTTTTAAATAGTTTATCAATCATTTGTTTTTCTGTTAAGGATAAAAGATCAGTTTAGAATACTAGCAACTTGATCAACTGTCAAAAAATGTCATTGAAAAATTGAAAGGTTCAGCTCTAACTGCGAGTCAAACAAACTTTACACGGGTTTAGGAGGACCCATATGACTACATATGAAACAAGTTACAAAATAAGTTATCTACGTGGTTAGTTTCCTGGTTTGAGTTATTCTTCTAGCTCGTTTGGCCATGATGATCATGCCTGATAGAAGTCAGTTAGCCAACGTGCTAACTTACAAGGCTACATGTCCAGCCAGCTGAAAGATTAAAAAAAGTGGATTTTATTTCTTCCAGTGAACAGTTGTGTATATTCTTATGGTTTCAAGTTAAGACCGTATCGGATGACAAACTACCCAGTAATAAAGTGACTGTGATGAGTAATATTGAGTTCCTGAGAAGTGTTGATCGATAAGTGCTGGGTGGAGATTAGCTTAGCTCATCGGGATATTAGCTGTTTTTTAAGTTGAATAAAATTGCCTAGTTGCTCATCGAAGTGACTCGTTTAGTACCTTAACCTATTTTGTCATGCTTTCACACGTGTTGAAGTATCTGTGCTTGTCAGTGTTGAGCAAGTTTAGAAGGTGTTTCATAACATGCTTGGGTTATTACGTGTACAATAATAATAAAAACAAATAGTCATACGGAATTAAGTCTGTAAATATTGTTACTGTAGTGCAATTTAATCCAAAAGCCATGTTGTTTTCAGTATGTCAGAGTACTCTTGACAAAGAACTTTCTCTTAACAAGTGTTTTTGTTCTTACACAATTGTGTTGTTAGCAGTAATAACAGTACAATCAGTTTTCATTGTATTTAGTGACTCTGAAGTGTATAAAATTTGTTATGAATAATTTTGGCTGCTTTGAAAATGCCTGTTTTGTCCTTTTGTCAATTATAATGACTTGCTGTTTTGAGTTTATTCTTTACTCGCTGGTATAATGTTGTACACTATTTGTTTTTCAACTTTTAAAGGTGAATCATTTCTGTTGTCCTGCGACGTCCAACGCACATCCCGTCTAAAACCATGCCATTCCCTTTTGGGAAGTCTCAGAAGAGCCCTGCAGAGATTGTGAAGAGCCTGAAGGAGAATGTGGCATACTTGGAGAAGCTGGAGTCATCTGAAAGCAAGAAATGTGAAAAGGTTGGTCCTTTTTATGTCAACATCTTGATGCAAATGTTTCAGGAAACTGTGGACTGTGACAGAGTCAGAAAAACTCACTGTTTTTCCCGTAGGTTGCAGAGGAAGTGTCAAAAAATCTTGCGTCGTTGAAAGAGGTGCTGTGTGGCACTGGAGACAAGGAACCTCAGACTGAGGCAGTGGCCCAACTGGCTCAAGAGCTCTACAACACCAACCTCCTCATTTCCCTCATAGCAAACCTACAGAGGATTGATTTCGAGGTGCATTTGAAATATTTGAAATACTACTACTTCCGTCTTGCTGTAAGATATATTGCTCTGTGCAATAACCACACATTTGTTGTTTGCTTTCTTTGATTTATAACACGTTGTTCACCAAAGGGAAAGAAGGATGTGGTGCATCTGTTTAGCAACATAGTGCGTCGCCAGATTGGCGCTCGCACCCCGACTGTGGAGTACATCTCTTCCCACTCACAGATCCTCTTCATGCTGCTGAAAGGGTGAGTTTCCAGACCCCAGGGCATAGCCATAGATCAACACTTTCAGAAGCCATTGATTAGCCTGGCTTTTCCAATTGATGTTATGGGAGACTGTGGTTGTATGGTTATTTTAGGACCATAATTTTCCCTTTTCCTGTCCACGTGGCTGAGCTGCCAATGGCATATAGCTTTTACAGCACAAACATATCTAGTTATTGATATTTTGGTGTGATTTTATGTTTGAATGATGACTAATGTGGTTTTATATATACAAACAAATGTGGTTCTCACACATTAGAGAAATAACAGGGTTTATTTATTTATTTATCTCTTGAACGCAGCTATGAAACCCCAGAAGTGGCCCTTAACTGTGGCATGATGTTGAGGGAATGTCTGCGTCATGAACCTCTGGCCCGAATCATTCTGTTCTCTGAGGATTTCTACTGCTTCTTTCGCTATGTGGAGCTATCTACTTTTGACATTGCCTCTGATGCTTTTGCCTCTTTTAAGGTATGAAATTTACACAAAGTATCATCCACTTTGTGAGTTCTGACTTGCAAACTTTGTCTTGGTAACATGAAAAAAGGCCACAATACACTAACAAATTTATAACAAAATATTTTAGATTTCATCACCTGAGATTTTTATGCAGTGATGTCATAAGATTGTTTAAGAGTGTTAATTTTTCAATTTAAATGAAACTGTAAAAAATACAATGGTAGGTATGTACAACAAACTATTATGAAGTGAATAAAAGGAACAATCCCACACACTGTCATACTTCGCAAAAACAAACTTTATTACAATGTTTTGGTCATGTGACAGAAGCCGCAATAGTTTTTTTGTTTGTTTTTAAAGTGTTAGCTGATGACCCATTTTGTCCTTCCATTTGAGCATCTATGAGATCAACATTTTCAAGCCTCAAAAAGCACATAAAGAGATGATAAAAATAATCCATATGAATGAAGAGACAATTCAAACATTGATCAACATTTGTACACAGAGCACATCAAATATGATAAAGGGAAGCTCAAAGGTGTGTGCTTGATGCATGAGAACAAATGAGGCAGAATTTGCATGACAGAACGAGAAAATGACAAAAGTGCATTTACATATAAAGACTTTGTTTTTAGGATCTGCTGACAAGACACAAGATCATGTGTGCAGATTTCTTGGAGACAAATTATGACAGAGTGAGTTACTCTTGTTTCCCAAGATTTCATTTACAAGTGCTTTTGTATAAGTGCTTCTGGCTGCTCTGCTTCATGGACAAAAGTATAATGATTAATCATTTCATAACTGTTTTTAGGTGTTCACAGAATATGAAAAGCTGCTGCATTCTGATAATTATGTCACCAAGCGCCAGTCTCTGAAGGTGAGCATAAACCGCTGTTTTCACAGGGTTGTTTTCAATAATTCAAAGCTGTAATGGTATTCAAACCCTTGAGGTGGAGATTAAGCTGCTAGGATCTATGCATGAAAGATAGTTGAAGAAAAGAGAGTTCTCAGAAAGTCGCTTCTTTGTAACTTGAACAGCCACATATTTTAATAGGATAGCCACATACTTTGTCTTCACACCAGAATGTTTTATGACAAACCTTGCTTGGTTTAATAAAAGAAGCAATATGTTTGGCTTCATTCTTACCAACCAAATAGTTTGTTATTGTTCTTAAGTGACTTATAAGTGACTATCAAATGATATCCAGCTCTTAGGAGAACTATTACTGGACAGACACAACTTCACAGTCATGACCAAATACATCAGTCGAGCTGAGAACCTAAAGCTGATGATGAACATGTTGAAAGACAACAGCCGCAACATCCAGTTTGAAGCCTTCCACGTCTTTAAGGTATGTGTTTATATGCACGGCATTTCATGTAACTTAATATATTTGGATTTGGCACTTTGCTTGTCTGCCTTTCCCTCTGTCTACTCCAATTACTTTCCACACTCGGCAGCTGACCGGTCTTCTGTCCCAGTTCTACCCTCACTTATTGAATGTAAACAGGTCAGGGTCAGTTACTAGAGTGTGCGGTAGTTCAGACCGCATGAAGGTGGATTCAGTGACTTGGACCGCACTTTTACGGGTTTCTTGTGTCCTCTCAGGTGTTTGTTGCTAACCCCAATAAGACACAGCCTGTGATGGACATCCTCCTCAAGAATCAGTCCAAGCTGGTGGACTTCCTGAGCCACTTTCAAACGGACCGTTCTGAAGACGAGCAGTTCTGCGATGAGAAGAACTATCTAATTAAACAGATCCGGGACCTCAAACGGCCTGTGCCTGCAGAGGAGTCCTAATGGGAAAATAGAACCGGGGAGCTCGGCTAGTGATGTGGTTTGATTATGTGGGTGAGAATTGGATGGGAGGAAAAAAATAAGTCAAAGAAAGAAAGGCTGGCATCACTCGGAATAAATCTCTTTACATCCAACTTCTGAAACAGGTAGAGAAATGCTGTCAGGATGTGCAAACACATGTCTGTCCCTTTACTTGGGGGCAAGCAGGTTTTTGCTGCAGGAGGAGCAAGTGGAACCCAAGCACTCCATTTAAACCTACAGTATATACAGTACATTTTTAGCACTGCCTTTAAAAAGGAAGTACAGTTGATTTACCTTTAGACGGTAAATCATAGATTGAAAAATATATCCAAATTCATCAGAATGAAAAGTATATTGAAAGCCTGCTCAGGCCTTTTTAACTTTTTAAAAGTAAGAACAAGTATATTGGTACAGGTAGGGCTCTGCATATTTGCACTAAATCTGGTAGCTTTGCTCCAGGTAGGCCATTAGTGCCAGTTCATAAACCAAATATTAACGATAGATCATAAATACAGGACATTATTCAGTAAACAAACACAAATTCAACTGGACATTCTCACATTTAAACTAGTCAAGGGACATTAAAGCATTTTCATAGTCTGAAAATGTGGTCAAGTGAAATCTTATGAAAAAATAAATAAACCTGTAGAGTTTAGTGGTCATGTTGGATGCTGCACTCGATTTCCATTTTAACTGGGTGCCTTATTTAAGTAGCTGGTCATTCTGGGTCTTCTATTACATTTATATTTATCTATAACATTGGATTTGTAGTATTATTCTGCTTTTGCTTGGGTTAACACCTTAGGAGGACTAGTTTTATTTAAACTATTAAAAAAATGAAATTATTTGAAAAAAAAAAAACAATACTCATTTAAAGTTGTCTCAGTTTAGATGAACCATGCAATGCATTCAGGGTTCATAGATTTCAGTACATGGTACACAATTACAGTGCAAGACACGATAACCTCCACACACACACGCGCACACACACACACACACTGTAACGCTGAAAGGATGTGAAATGTTAGAGCTGGGGCATGTCATGACATTCCTCAGCTGCGCTTTGATAGACAGCTTAGACAAGCCAATTAAGCCTGTAAAAGATGGATGCAGTAGGAAAGAGCATTTAACACAGTTCTTGTGTCCTGCACTGTCAAACTTGAATGAGCCAAAGCTGTGGTAACACGTTATATCTTAAGATAGACCTAGAATTGGTTCTCCTATGGATTCTTTCTTTCAGTACCTCTTGGAAGTTTTAGATGAAGTGCAGAGCAGGATTCTACTGAAAGGTTCCACCATTAGTCTTTGTATCTTAAGTTGAATATATTTTATGTACTCTGTTTGCACAAGTTCCTTTCTCATATACCTCATAGGTTTTAAATTCCTAAGTGCTGTTTTTTCCCGCTTTGTTTCAATAGATATTGTGGAAACACTTTACAGTAAGGTCTAATCCATTAACATTAGTAAATCCATTTAGTAGCATTTGGTTAATTTCTACATATACATTTCAAGTTGGATAAATGAACATTAGTTTATGTATTATGAATGAAAATGAATTAATGAATAATAGCATATTTATTACTAATTAACTAACTTTGTTCATGGTATGCATTAACTAATGTTAACAAATCAAACCTTAGTGTAAAGTGTTTCTGGTATTATTTTGGATGTGGGGCAGTAGTTTGAATTATGCAAGCTTAAATAAGACTTTACAACATGCCAAAGTTGTGGTCTTGCAATGCTGAATAGGACCTACAAAGGAAACAATTTAATTTTTGCAGTTTGCTAATGGGTACATAGAATGTGAGGAGAGCACTCGCTGTGCTAGTGTAAATGAGCCACAGTTTCACTCCAAAAGGTTTTTAATGGATTCATCCAAATGTCAGTGTGTGCTTGTGCTTTGACATTGTTTCAGTCCACTCATCACCAGAAGCAAATGTTTTTTGGAAAGTATGACTTGTGCATGTGGAACTTTATTGTAAGTATTTAGGATGTGAAAACCTTCTGAGCTGCCTTTATTTGCTTTTATAAACTGCATCATGTGAATTCACAAAGCCTTTGTGTTGAACGGTGGCCTAGACTGATTCATTCGCCTTTTCCCAAAAGATCTACAACTATCAATAACCAAATATTTCCACCGTTTCATTAAATGTCACTTGATACCACATGTACAAGAATGGGTGTTTGGCCAAATGTGATTATTTCACTGACAGGGTTTTTGTCCTTAAGCTCATTGAAGCTTTGAGGTTTTAGATTCTCCATGCAGTGATAGTGATCTCTGACAAAGAGATTCAAAATAATTTGTTAGATCTTTGGTAAGTTATTATAGTGGATTCTATACACCTTTATTATTTGCAATTTGACTGATAATGTTTGCTATGCTTTTCACTGTTTTCACTCATTTTCCTATGAGATTTCTGTTATATTTTCCACTATGGGAGAGGATTATATATGTATATAGTTTTATTTGAAAAAAAGAATAAGTGTGGAGGCATATTGAAAATAAAATAAACAGTGGCACTTCTTGTGTGTGGAAACATCAATTTTGTCTTTATTTAAACAGGATTTAAATGGTTGTATTTTATTATTGCAACTAATTATTGGCTGCTAAAGTGTCTGCGTAAGAGCTCGAGGGCCGTGCGGCTGCATGCGTGACTCTCTCTCTCTGTGCACAGTTCGGCTCGAGTCTGCTCCACCTCTCTCTGAAGCCTTAGGAGCACAGCCTCATGTTCTATCCGAGCCGCTTTTTCCAGTCTGTGTCCTTCAGATTTCCATTGAGCTTGCGCTCTTTCCAGTTCCCATGCGAGGTTGAAGCGCTCCTGCACAATCTGCTGCATGTCCTCTTTTGCTTTCCTCAGACTTGTCTTCCACCTGTCTGCCTCTTCTTCCGTTTGCCTGACCTGTATAGTGAGCTTATGTAACTGAGCATTCATTTTTTGGCTCTCTGACTTCAGATCATTTATCATGAGGGCCTGACGCGCAGCCCTTTTTTTGGAAAGGCTTAACTGTTCCTCCAGCTTTTCCATTAGGCCTTGCAGCTTCATCCTTTCCTCATGTTCTGCTTTAAGCTGCTCCTCTGAACAACTGAGCAGTTGCTTTAGTCGCCATCTGTCCCTCTCCACTTCTTCTAAACCAGCCCGCAGTTTGGTGATGTCCGTCTCGTTCCAAATGCACCTTTGTCCCGCAGTTTCACTCTGGTCAGCAGGATTTTCAGAGCTTGCGCCTTCATCTACAGGCCTAATAATTCTCTTCGCAAGGGCCTCCTTCTTGCGCAGTCGTTCAGTTTGCTGAACCTCTTTCAAAGCTTTCAGGTAGATCTGCCCTCTGTGGCTCCTCTGGGGTTCATCCATGTCTGTGGAGTGGGTTGATGGTGGTTTCATTGAGCTGCTGCTTTGTTTGTTTGTGGTGGTCTGGTTTTCCAGCAGGTTTTGGAAAGTGAAACGAGGAGGGAAGAGTTTCTCCACCCAGTGATGGTCATCTCCGGAGCTGGACTCGTGTGCAGTGTTTTGATCAGTGATTTCCATGGTCTTCATAACTAAACTGTTTGAGCTTCATTAAAATGTGAGAAACACCGTACTATATAAGGGCACTTAATTTCATACCCCTTTTCTTTCACCAGTTACAAGCAAACTCAGGTAGTTTAAAACCGTTAGAGCTTTTTTTGAATATCCGGCATTGATGAAACGT
>JAFVLL020037675.1:0-79764 GCA_021397915.2 Tor tambroides | reverse complement strand
GCGCCTCTTGGCGTTGAGTCGCCTTCACTACTTTTGAGTCTTTGTTTGAAAACGATGCCGTAGTTGAGCGCGGAGAGAAAGTATCACACTTTAATGTAACTTTGGTCTACACGCTCAAGACGCTTCATTTTGACCCGTGTCAATCAAAAGTTAGCGTTTTATATCGCTCGTTTGTTTTTAGCTTGCATTTCTCAATATATCTTCTCAACCAACATCCTCTTTTATTATTAGTACGAAGTTGTCTATTTAGGGAACCTGTATAATCGCAACTGAGGAAACACCCCACGGACTGTTGATATACACTGTGATACACGAAGGAGGCCGGCAACTTACATTTACGTTGGAAATATGTATTTTGTACTTTTTAATTTTTTGATTCCGTACACTTGGCTATTTCTGTTGTTATATACAGTTGTAAAAATGCTGAGTAGGCAGCAGTTAACTACACCCTGTATGTGGCATCCAGCTGAATGTGCGTCTCTGGAGTTTTTCTTACCACCTCAGCATGACCTGTGCATAAATATTTAATAAATAATTTCTATAATCATCTTTACATGTTATATTATTACTTTGACTCGTCTTAAATACGCTGATGTTTTAGTTTAACAAAAGTGTAAGTGTATTCAGCTTGTTTTTTCTGTGTTGCTATGCAATTGACATTAAGTCAAGTTTTCTATAAATTCCTTACTTTTTTTTTGTAATTGCATATTTTTATTTTATTAATTTTTAATCTATATATTTATTTTAAAAACAAGTAAAACCTTCTGCACACCAGACCGTGACATGTTGTATTGAGGATATGTCTGGTCATGTCTGCCTGGCGAGGGATCTTATTTTTTGTACTTCATTAGTTGCTAACCAACAACTAGGGTACACACAACATGCCAGTGTTTAAAATGATTAATTCCCATTATATGAGTGCAAATGTATCTTTATTTATATAAAATGAACAGAAACTCTAAAGTAGCCCACTTTGTTATTATCTGGTTTAAATTAACTTGCAGGTTGTATATTGCATATTTATCGTTTTATATAGATTTGTTTTTAATACAAAGAATACCGTTTTTATATTTATTTTCAGTTAGAGGACATTGGATATAAACTCGAGGCCTATCTTACCACCCTGTTGTTCCCCTCAGAGCCATCAGGGGGCGCGCGTCCTCTTAATGAACCATGATAACACAAAGAAATATTTCCATAATTATATAAACAGGTGCGTTGTGATAGCTGATATGCACATTTTTAAATTCTAAAATATATCTTAACGCTAGTTTTATGTAATGCAAGAACGCTTTTAAAAATATGTTCATATCAATAAGTTGAAGCCACCGAGAGAAAGAGACTGAACATGACAACACTGGCAGCTTGTCATGCTTTTTTGGTGATGGATATGCCGCTAGAGTTTTGTTTCTCTCTGTTCCACCAGCAACATTTGAGTAGCCCTGCCAAAGAGACCTGCAGATGTGAAGGGAATGTACTATAGCAGCACATAAATACTGGAGGTGAATGTGGTGTTATCCAGTATTGCTGTTCTGCTGTAGTAAGACCTGTCAGCACTTACAGACTCCAAAGAGCCACACCAGATCCTTGGCCGAGAGCTGACTGTAGCCATGCCTGTATGTGATGGAAAAACACTACCTGTCTGTACTGTAGATAAACAATGCTGTCAAATAAAATCAGCAGTGAGCTAAATGATTTTATTTCATTGCACGTACCTGGTTCTTCATGTTGTTATTTCTGAAAATACTGTAAATGCAAGAACATTAAGTTTATTCTTATATTATTTATTCCTAAAATATACTACCTGATAATGTGACCCTGTTCAACAGTGTTAGTCGTGACTTTGAAAAGAGAAGTTAGGAGAACACTTAAAATTCTTTGAATAATTTAATCAAATTTATGATTGACAGGCAACTGAACAATGGTGAGGTCACTTGAACATCTTTCATCAGTTTTTCATTCATTTTCATACTGTATTTATACGGTAGCGTTCAAATTACCAAACAAGGCACCATAAGATTTTTTCCCCCCCCATCTCATTAATATAATTAGTAACCAAAACTACAGTAAGTGGACACAAATAAATATCTTGACAGGAGAATTAAACATACAAATTAAAATGAATAAAAACAAGGAGGCGGCGATATTTGGCTTTAAAATAAATGTGAAATATGATTGGAAAACCAGGTTGCCCTGATGCTAAAGTACATTCAAATGTAAAAGCATTCAACATTTTATATAATCACAATACTCACTGATTTTAATCAGGGTTTATATTACAGTTGCAAATAGTCTTTGGGAAACATGAATGCTCTTCTTTTGCTACCTTCACATATTGTGTGTTCACTATTGAATGGCAAAGCAAGACGACCTAAAATCAATATTCTGTTTAATCTATCTTAAAACATCTATCTATAATGTCTTGCACAAAAAAGGTTAAAATAAATTAAAGGGAATCTGGTCCTTACATTAAAGGTTGTATAAAACACCCACTGTAATGAAGAGCAGCAGTCTAACCCTGAGACCTCTGATCTCAGAGACTGAACTGCAAAGCGTTTGTGGTTACTAATTGTGTGTGTGTGTGGAGGTATAAGCTAATGTAAATGTAAGGTGCATTGATTGACAGCACACACCTCACCAGACACCCTGAGCGGAGGACCTGCTAACCTGCGGTGAGCTGTGCAACTGAAAAAAATACAAAATGGATATCAAATAAAAAAACATCTATTACAAACAGACGATACACAGCTAGAGGGGGAAGTTCAGGGCTTCTCATGCTTTGTACTTCTCCTTTCCTGTTTCACTGATGACACAGATGTGCTGCAAGTCAAAATGAGAGTTGTTGTTAGCAGAAATCGCAGCACAATCAAACAGATGTGTTATGATAGGCAACTATTTGTTTTTAAATTACAAAAGTATTTGAAATGATTAAATGTTGCTACTTGCATTTAAATCCCTAAAGTACTCATTGTAGTCAAGTGCATATCCAACCACAAATTTGTCAGGAACCTCAAATCCTACAACTAGATGAGAAAGGGAGGAAAAGTGGAAGTTAATGAAAAACTTTTATGAACAGGCGATTTCTTGGTCAGTAACATTTTTTCATGTTTTTGAAAGACACTTCTTATGCTTGCCAATGTTAAGATAGTAATAATGTGAAATATTATTGCATTCTATTTGAATATTTTTAAAAAAGTAATTTATAGAGTTGAATTATCAGCAGTCATTATTCTAGTTTTTAGTGTCGCATTATCCTTCAGAAATCATTCTAATATGCCGATTTGCTGCAAAATATAATTTCTTATTATTATCAATGTCTTCTGCTTAGTATTTTTGTGGTAACTGAAAATGATTTTACTTCAGCACAGAAAAATGTTAGTCTGCTACCTTGTGGTCAATACACAGCATTGCACAATAATAGCCTAGACCAGTGCTTCCCAAACCTGTCCTGGAGGCCCCCCTGCCCTGCACATTTTGTATGTCTCCCTTATCAGAAACACACCCAATTCATGGCTGCATCCGAAACCTTAGGCAGCTGCCTTGCTGCCTTATGAGGCAGTGACTTTGCAGGCAGCGTTTTTGCACAAAGGCACCTCACGAAACTTATTTCGGACAGGCTTCTGAGGCAGCGTAATGGTTTAACGATCTACAACAAAATAGAATCAGTTTTGGTGATAACTAAATGAATATTTAATTACTATAATACTCATTTCTTGCTAGAAATAACATCAAAAGTGCAAAAAGTTAATCAGAAATATACATTTACACACAAACTAACCACCAAACGCAACTTCCAGCCACCATCTTTATTTTTTTAGCTCAACCGTCTCGGAACGGAACGCACAGGATTGTGGGATATCAAAGGCAGTGAAGGATGCATCGAAAAATGCTGCCTTCAAAAATCGATCAGATGAAGGCATCTCAGGAGACAGGAAGTGAAGCTAACTTTGGATTCGGACATGCCTTGATGCCTTCCTGCCTTGGAATGCTGCCTCCGAAGGCAGCATTTTTCAGTTTTCGGATGCAGCCCATGTCTTGCAGCCTCTACTAACGAGCTGATGAGTTGAATCAGGTGTGTTAAATAAGGGAGACATACAAAATGCGCAGGGCTAGGGGTCCTCCAGGACAGGTTTGGAAAGCACTGGCCTAGACTGATCAATATTAGTGGTCAGAATAATTGACTTGATTCTCTTTACAAAAATCAATAAGCTTTAGTCTTTTGAGGCTGTTTGTGCAACCCTGAGAAATCATCAGCATGGATCCATTTCTAAACATGACTTGTGAGAAGTGAATTGAATCCTAACTATATCAAAGTTGCATGCCAAAAAAGGCTGGAAAGCGTTTTCAGTAATCCACTCACAGTCTGGTCTGTAGCCAACACTCCTTGGTGTTCTCTTCACCAGCAAACTGCAAAGAAAACAAATGACAGGAATATGTTAAGTATACAGGGCCAGAGTATACAGAGTTTCTGGCATTTGTTGTACTAGTGATCAATAATAGACAAGGGAGTTACTGTACAGAGCTTAGTAATATTTACATACAGCTTATAAAGACTGGCGCAATACCTACAAGACAAGAACAATCTGAGACACACTGTTACCTCCATTTTTATTCATTATATTCATCTGTACCTGGCCACTTTGACCATTTTTGGATTATATTGCTTGAGAAGTTCTAGCAGGGTCTTCATTGTCTTTCCAGTATCAATAATGTCCTAATAAACAGAGTAAAGGTTACATACATATTTAACAATTGCTGGATAATATGAGCTGTATTAAATATAAATGGGAAAATATATTTAAATACCTCAACAATCAAGACGTTCTTTAGTGTCAAAAAGAATATGTCAAGAGAAAAGGAGAAACAGTTTTAACATGTTTAAGAGACTGAAACAACAGTATTTCATCGGTTATCAGTTGTAAATCATGTGTGGTCGGGTTTTTTTTTTTTTTTTTAACACTACCGTTCAAAAGTTTGGGGTTGATAAGATTTTTTTTTTTTCAAAGAACTCTTTTGTTCACCAACGCCTGCATTTATTTGATGAAAATACAGTAAAATTAATACTAGTGTGAAATGTTTTTTTTTTTTTGAATTTGAGCGTTTTCTATTTGAATGTATTTTAAAATGTAATTTATTCCTGTGATGCAAAGCTGAATTATCAGCATCATTACTTCAGTCAGTGTTACATAATCATTCAGAAATCACTCTAATATTTGCTGCTCAAGAAACATTTCTTATCAATGTTGAAAACAGTTGTGGTCCTAAATATTATTTTTTTTATGGAAGTCATGATACATTTTTTTTCAAGATTCTCAATGAACGAATATTCAAAAGAACTTCATTTAGCTGAAATAGAAACTTTTATAAAATTCTAAATGTCTTCACTGTCACTTTTGATCAATTCGATGCATCTTCACAGAATAAAAATATATATATTTTTTCTAATAAAGAAATCTAACTGGCCACAGAAATTAATTCTGAGATGTAACAGTGTTGGATTTTTTGTTTGTTTTTACAAATTTTTATTTTTTTTTCCTGGTAATTGAGAGCATGTTATAAATAGTCAGTGAATGTGATTTTAGACATTTGCATAAAAGATTACAGTGATACAGTGGGGATTGTTTTTATTCACAAAAACATGCTTACCTTTCCTGTGAGTGTGGACAGATCATCTCCACCAATCACTTTGATGTCACCAGTAGATTGGTCATTCTGTAGTATTTAACGGCAGAGATTCAGTTTATGTGTTCTAGTTACTGAAGTAACATAACACTTAACTTTGAAACAAGTTTGTATCGCAAAGCATCAATTTTCATTCATGTTGTCATGGTAATTAAATATACACGCTGTAATAAACAGAATGGAGTAAGTACCACAGACAGGCCAGACTGAATTTAACATTCATTAAATAGGATGAATGTTTAATAGCCGTACTTGGTAACTCTTGAGGCGGATGAAGTCCACTGTCATGGGAATGGAGCGATCGCTGTTGCGATTAAGGGCTTTGATGTAATCTAGCAGGTCAGCAAAAAACTTGTAGCCCCCTTTGAGCACACACAGAGCCACGATATGATGCCCGCCCATGTCCTTCATGATATCTCTGGCCAGACGTTCAGTTCTGTAGGAGTCAGGAGAAGCCAATACGCAATGTCAACAGTCTTCAGGTTGCATGTTATTTGTAATTTGAGGGTCCATTAGGCAAGAACTCTTGGCTAAGAAAATTTGATGTGGCTCGTACCTGTCCATGATGAGTCCATGTGGAATATACACCCGCTCCAGGTCAGACGCATAATGTTTTGGTATACAGAAGAGGTCCAGGTCATAACCTTGCTCCTCATCACTGATCTAAAATACACAAATGACATCATATCACACCCGATAGGGCAAAGAAAAGCAGTTTGTTTGACAGATAACATTTTATCTAGTAGATAGAAGGACAAACCTGAAATAGGGCAGTAGGGGAAAGGTGATCTTTACTTCAACATTATATCTTATTGCCTAACAAGCTTTCAAATCCACTGGTGAGTTAATGTGGCAGCACTTGTCTCTAACATTTGCAACAGTGTTCTCGGCAGAAACATCCTTAACCAAAATGACTTTTAAAAAAAAAGTGCATAAATTATCTATCTGACAGTTTCTTAAGCATATACCCTAGAAGTTCATAGACTAATGTAAGAATACAAATACTGTTGTAGTACTGAGTGAGAAAGACAAGCTGTGCAAGTGAACAAGGATGATAAGGGGTGAAGATCATTTTTGCACCATTTCATGAGTGTAAATAAAAGCTAGGTGAAGAGTCTTCCCTAGTGAAAAATAAGTGTGCTTAATTGTATGTGACAGTATTATGACAGAATTTCCAATTCTGGGTGAACTATTAAATGTTACTCTGTTTCTAAATTCCCATTTCATTTGAATAGACAAGCTCATACATCTAAACTCCTTACCACTGTTTTTCAGGCATTTGTTTATGTAAAAGACAACAGCATAAAAGAAAGCCTTGTGTTCATAAACACACTGAAGTCCACTTTAAATTATACTATGATCATGCATAATAGTATCTTTTAAATCAGTGATTCTCAGCCTTTTTGACTCTAAGGCCTCCCTTTGTCCAAGACAGGACATCTTGTCTAGGCTGAAATGTACCTCTGGTAATTTTGCATTGTCTGTTTTATGTTGTACATCTTAATTTGTGCGCGTGTGTGCATGTTTTTAAGCATTTTAATTAAGACTGTTACTATAACTAAATGTAATAATTTTAAGACTTGCCCTTGGGTTGAGAACAACTGTTCTAAATGAAGAATGTAATATAGTGTCTACAATCTAATTAATTAAAGAGTATATCTTGTCCTGTCAGTGGAGCTGTGAAGAACCATGACTGGAAATCTTTCAAAACAAAAGATGGTAATTTAAAATATGCAATATACAAATATTTAAAAAGGACATATCTAACTGTTCATCACAATGGAAGTACAAGCAAAAGCAGATCAATTCCAGGTAAGTGCAAGTAGACTAGCTTGTTCTGTGTTTGTTCTTCCCATAAATGTTATCACACTGTCCTTGAAGGTGTTTCAGAAAAATAACGTGCAGCTGTCAGGAGCTGTTCATCTGAGAGCTTCTAATCTCTGCTTACTGCTGGTGCCGGTATCTTGAGATTCAAACCCCAAAGCACAATCCATATCAATAGACATGGCTGTGATAAGACATGCAGGCATTACGTACTAGGATTTAAAATGCATGCCAAAGTTAAGTTTCTCATATTGCTGCCGGAGCATGCATTATGTAAGTCTGTGTACTGTCAGGTCTAGTGAGCCGTAGTTCACACTAATAAAATTCCTGCTTTAGACTCACATGCATGTCACATGTCTTTTCTCAGCTGTATCAGAATTTTGAGCCATAGTTTTGCTTGAGGCAAATAAATTGGTGTTTATTATTTTACCTCTTCAGGTAACGGAATTCCCAGAGACTTAAGTCAACAGTATGATGAACATGCCTAAAGGAGGATGCATTATCACCATGGAAAGAATCATGAATATGGTCCACATGACTTGTGCACTATATTACATACCTTCTGAAGTCATACAATAGAGATTATATGAGGAACAGACCTAAACTTAAACCGCTATCTATTGAAGATCATGAAATCCACCCTAGCTCGCCTTGCCGTTCATCACAGTATGTGAGAAAAGCTATGTCCTTTCCATAAACAAACAGTATGTTGGAATTTGATCCTCTCAATAAATAATTTCTCCAGTTTACAAAACTGATGTCCCAAAAGCATTGTAAGCATGCTAGAGACCGCTGGTGCCAATAGTTTCTACGATCTTAGGCTTAAAGGAATAGTTCACCAAAAAATTGGAAATTCTGTCTTACCCTCAAGTTGTTCCAAATCTGTATAAGTTTATTGCATTAATATTTTGAAGAACGTTGCCCAAAAAGTTGCTGGTCCCCACTGACTTACAGTTTGAAAAAAAAATAAATAAAAAATACTGGAAGTCAACAAAAGAAACCCATACAGGTTTGAAACAATTGAGGGTGATGACAGAATTTTCATTTTTGTGTGAACTATCCCTTTACAATATTAAAAAGGTTTGATTCTTTCAAAAATCAGAATGGTTTGGTTCTCATGTTCAAGATCTGTTTGCACCAGTTAACAGCTAACCAGAGGTATATATTTTCAGTAAATACTGGTTTAGACCTTATGTGTCCCTAAAGTTGTTATTGTGTGGTTTCTGAAGACTTGGACACAGAACACGTGTATTTGAAATTTTTAGGTGATCTGCAGCCTTCTGAGGCTTGATATCTTCACTCACTATTCATTGTCCCATGGAAAATGCTGACCAGGACACGCTTAACAACTGCAGGAAAAAGGAAAAGGTATATTGGATTGTAACAACATGAGGCTGAGGTCAGAACTGACCGATAGATATTTTTTCTCTTTTCTTTGAACTGTCCCTTTAAGAGTGTAGCGCACCTTTTGATTCATTAATAAATCCAATCACGTATTACAAAGCGCGGGATGGGTCGGTCTAAAATTATACTCTCAAGATAATATCTTAATTTAGGGCGGAGGAAGATGATTGTCTCCCGAGTCTCTTTGAACTAAGCTGTGAGTCATTTTCATCAGCTCACTACTACAGCATCCTGCCCACAAAACCCGTTACGTTTATCACTTTACTACAAGCGGAAACGAACAGCGCTTTTCGACCTGAACGCATAACTTCAACGTCCATTTCCACGCACTCATCAGGGCATCTGATAAATTATAAAACCAAAATACAACCGAGCATGTGCAGCGTTTCTCGCGCGAAAGTCTGTTGCTCATTTTCCACAGGTCTTGAGCAGAAATGAATGGGCTGCATCACTTGCCATGCGTGAAACGCGTGCTTTCCCTCCAGGCCCCTACACTTCACTGCAATATTTATTAATTGCTAAATACACTTATGTATGCAAACGTGACACCTTCTTGGGACAAAAGGGCTAACTCACAGCAAAAAAATATAGCTTTATATTAAAACACACTTCCTAATTATTCGTCAGGGTACAGTGACTAAGTAATCAAGTGTCGCGCTCCGGTGTAAATGATTTAAGTGTGTAACACACAGTAACACCTACCACGACACAGGGGCTGGTAGACGCCATGTCCGTCCCGACTCAGCTGCTGCAGACGTCCTCGATTCTGATGAGAAAGGCCGGGCCTAGTTGTAGTCCTTTCTATTCTCAATTTCACCTTTAAAGGACTGAGGGAGCACAATCCTGTAATCTTCCGCACATTAGACTGTGGGCGTTTTAGCGTTAGAGGAGGACTAGGGCCTGTCGACCAATCAGCGTTTAGCAGGGACAACGCACACGAATCACGTTCTAATTTTAAAGTGATAGACCCACCAAATTACTGTGCGTTAATATGAGCAAGGGCATAGTCAATTAATTGAAAACTAAATTAAAATAAATAATAACAGCACTATATCCGTCAAGCCCCAGTTAAACAATACAAAAACAAAACAAAACAAAAAACAAATAATAGTCAGCTACATGTAAGATACCACATGAGAAAACCCTTTTTTTGGTTAAATTTGTTCTCAACGCTAGAATTCTTTTATCATATTTACACTTTAGCTTTTGACAAGAACGCAATAACCCACATAAAACAAACAAAAACACTACGTTAAGAATAAGATATTTATCACAAACAGTAGGTTAGGCTTGCCACATGTATATTGACATAAAATGTTTAAACACTAATTGAAATATTTGTTAGCCAAAGCATTGGTTTGAAATTTCTGTGCTACCCATTTAATGTTTTCGTTTCTCATTGTTTTATAACCTAAATGGTAATTAAAATGTCTGTAACACTTTATTTTAGTTTTTAGTACATTATGCATAATTACATGACTAACCATAAACTAAACCCTAGTAAGTACGTTAATTAATTTACTCAGTACCTAAATGTTCAATTACACTGTAACAAGGACACCTTAAAATGAAGTGTAATCTTCTCATTAATGGCAGGTCCCAATAAACGACAAATTACCCAATAACTATGTTTTCTTCCTGAGCAGTAACAATGGAAACGTTCAATAAATTAGTTTAGCTGAGGCTTGAAAATATGCATCAAGCAGTTGACTTTAAAATACCTTGACATGAGTGACAATTGCATTATGATGTGAAACCCTGACTCATTAAATCCACTTCAATCTAATCATTATAATAAAATCAATAATATATTTTGTATTAAGCTTTTTCCTCAAACAATAACTTCAACTATATTTAAAAGCATCTGCCTTCCAGAAGGACTCTTATTTTGAATTACTGCCACCAAATGGACAACTGAAAACACAAAGCACATAATGCCTGTGTGGAACATCTGCATATACATTTCAGCCAAAAAAAAAAAAAAGCAAGAAAGAAAGACCACCACGTGAGACGAAGTAAAGAAAAGTGCATGCTAGCCAATATTCTTTAATCCTGACCTGTACTATAAAGAAAACCACAGATATCCAATAGTACTCATGAGTATAATACAGTAATAAAATATAATACATGTTGCAAGAGAGAAAAAAAGAGGTAAAGAGAGTTTCATGAAGGAGAAGGCTTATTAAACATCATAATTTGGAGGAGATGCACTATAAACAGTCGGAGGGCAGTCTTTTTCAGAGTGGGTCCAGTCAAAGAGCAGTTTGCCAAAGAGGAAACTGGAGGTGCAAGCACAAACAGATGACACTGTTCCAGCAGTCCAATCATATGGTTTGAGTATTAATATACCATATGTTTAAATAAAACCTATCCAGCTATGTTATGGTTTACACTGCAATAACATATTGATAGCATTTGCTAATGAACTTACATTCTCATTCACAATGTCCATGAAATACTGTCAAAGAGAACTGAAATTGTCAGATATTGTGAGCTGGCCCCTAGTTTCTAATTGAGGATTATACAAAAATATTTCTTTTATCCGGTTCATATCATGTCTTCCATCTTCATGCACCATCTGAAAAAAGACAGTACTTTAGTCTTCCTCGTGTCCAGCCATCAAAATATCACATTTGCCTGGTCCTGAATAATTATCAAATTCTGTCATGACAGACTGAAAAAAAAAAAAAAATAAAAAAATAAAAAAATCACACTCTAACAAGAACATACAAATGAATCACTGTATCATGTACAATAACTAGTGCTGACATGAATTTCCCTTCCAAGGACACATGCTGTATGCAGAATCTCACCTAGTTGCCGTTGAGCTGCGGTGGAGGATCTGCTCTGTTGTCAATAGCAGCTTTCTCTTTACTACGACTCTCTCTTTCCTCATCTTCCTCATCCCTTTCCTCATTTCCACTGTGATTCTTACAATAAAGCCTGGTAAAAACAACATAATGTTCATGTTACAGGATTGTACGTTAACTTTTTTTGCACATAGCACTGGTGCTACAGAGGTTGAAAGTTTTGTAGCACAGACCAAACAGTTGTAGCACAAGTTAGAGGTGGGCGATATGGCAAAAATATCATATCACCATTTTATTCAGGAATATCACCATTCACGAATTTATCATGATTCTTTGTCATGTTGGTTTTACTATTTTGCAAGTTGCCTGAGCTGTATAGCCAATCTAATTTCCCTATTCTAAAAACAAAGCATTTCAAGGTAACAAAATATAAAATAAAAAAGAATGGCAGACATTTAGGCCAAAGCGGGCTAAGATAAAAATCTTTGTCATTATTTTATCTTTGTTGTTAGAAAATAAGAACAAAATATATACATTACAAATACAAGTAATAGACAAATAAAACAAACAGTGCTTTATTTTTCAGGTACAGTATTTAGCAGTAACATTAAATATTAAAATAAAACACTATATACACATAAATTCAAATTTTTTTAAGCAACTGTATTAAAGTTGTATAAAAGCAGTGAGTGATTTTTCTATAAAATTTTTTTTTAAATGAATATTTAAGGGACAGTTCGCCCAAAAAAGGAAAATTCTGTCCTCTGTCTGTCAATTCTGCCATAGTGTTTTATTTTTATACCATTATTTACTCACTCTCAAGTTGTTTTAAACCTGAATTAGTTTCTTTCTTCTGTTGAACATAAAAGTTATTTTAAAGAATGTTCAAAGTCTATCAAAGTCGATGTGGACCAGCAACTGTTTGGTTACCCACATTGTTCAAAATATCTTCTTTTGTGTTCAGCACAAGAAAGAAATTAATACAGGGGGCTGTTTCATAAAACAAGTTTACCAAACAAGCCAGGCTTATTTCAGTAATTATGACTTATTTTGAATCAAATCAACTGACAATAAATCAGACTAACTGAAATAAACCTGGCTTGTCTGGTAAACTTGTTTTATGAAACAGGCCCCAGGTTTGGGTCAATGTGTGTAAATAACAACATGAATTTAATTTTTGGGTGAACTATCCATTTAAGAGCTGCACGCATCCTTTTCTCTCTCAACTGTTTACGTTCATTTTAGACATAACTAACTGTATGTAAACCTTGTGAACTTTTGACAGTATTAGACATGAAATCAATCAGACGCGAAAGACAACTTATAAGTTGAGTTAAATCTTAAACTTAAGTAATCAGGCGCTGTTTGAAAGTGTGTTTGCGCCTCAGCAGCACATCAGAACAGCACGTGAATTAAATGTTTAACCGGCAAGGCTTTAAAGCACATGCAAGTAATGTACTTTTGTGATTGCGCATAAGTGCTGTGTCCCGTAAGTGTAACTCTACAGCAGAGATAACATTCGATGTGAATGTATGTCGCATTGTACAGCATATTATTACGGCGGCGCCAGAACTGAAGCTGATAGAATGTGCGCTGTAGCACGATACTACAATATTTCTTCAGAAACAGATTGTGGAGACATTTAAATCATCCATGATCAAAAAGTGTCATATCACACACCCATAACTACCAAGTATAATCAGTCTCAAACACACACACACACAAACAAACAAGCACAACAATATCACTTCACACTATTAAGCGCCTGTGTTATGAACATGCAAAACTGTATCACACGTGTGCTACAGTGGTAAATTTATTAATCGCACAGACCAGTTTTTCATAGCATGTACGACATGTGTCACACTGTACAGCCCTGTGTTATACTGTAAAAACTAAAGCACAAGTGATAGCTGGCCTGTTCAATATGTATATAGAATATGAAAACATTTGGAAAAAAACTGGCCAAAATGATCTTGCCAGACTAATCATTTGTATAAATAATGAAAACAAACATACTTGTAAATGCCTCTAGCCATATTCTCTATGTATTTGGCCTTGTCTTGCAGGCCACAGTGATAATGGTAGGTCTTTACGCAGGCTTTTATCTCACATCCAATGGTTGCTCCAAGCTGGGTACACAGCGTGCATTTCTGAAATGAACAAAAATGACCAAAACATTAGGTGACTATATGAATTAATATACCCAAATCATTGTGAAAACAAAGAATAATATTCCAAAAAACTGATTGGAATTCTCTATTAAATTAAACTAATACAGAATTATATTAATTATATTTTGCAGAGCCGGCACATGACATGCAGGGGAAAAAAAAACAAAAAAAAAAAAACCCAGTAAATTGTGCACACAATTTCTTAATTTGTTTCCTTGATTCTGAGTTAATCGTGCAAACAAAATTTGTTCCACTTCGTTTCTGCATTCTCATAAACCTGTTACTGCTGTTACACTATGTTATGGACAGAGACACTGGGTTTTATTTTGAGTTTGGAATGAGTTATACACACATTCTCAAAAGCCTTGCAGCATTGCATGGAATCACTTTAAGTCAGACACATCTATATCAGTCAGGAAGTAGAAAATTATTTTGTGCATACAGTCTACTTAAAATGAGGGCACAGGGTTCCTACATATTTTCCATTTCAAAATTCCATACTTTTCCAGACTCAAATTTCCAAACCTCTCGGTAGATTTTCAGACCATATTTAACATAAATGGCTCATAGAGCATTATTTTCAGCTTTATATTTGGTATATAGTAAATATTTTTATTTTCTCAGGGGGTTTTTTCCCCATTGATTTTCTCAAAGCGACAACATACTAGTCCCTAATATAAAAATAATAAAAAAATACAGATGTGCATGGGAATGTTTTGCATGCTTATGCATTACAATTTCTAGTTTTATATAACCAATTTCCTTTGTGTATCACTGTCATCTTACTATGAATAAAAAGATAGCATGGATGCACATGAATTAACAGAGATCTACCTGCTCAAAATGTTGCTTTTCTTAGGGTAGTACCTCTAATATCAAGGCCTGATGTCCAATTTAACACATCGTCTGTGGTGGTGGAGAAACTATGACAGGTAATGGGCTGATGGCATAACATTTGCCAAGTTCAAGGGTCTATAAAAAAGACTGGTACTGTAAAAAAGTGTTTAAGATTTGGCTTTCATTGGGGCAGTGTGCCATATTTCAAGGCCTTAGGTTATGCATACTCTGTGGCGACCAAGAAAGCACACCGTGAAATGGGCTGATGGCACAACAGGTGGCTCAGTGTGCATTGTCCTATATGCTAAATTTAATGGTTTCTTGTGCGCACATAAAAGTCTGTATATTTTTTTATTTTTGCAAAGGTCCTTGAGTTATGTAATACGGTGCTAAGAATAAAGTGTGAAGAAACTAACCTGCTTCTAACCTGCATTTTGCATAATGAAAAAGCGCACCTTGAATTCATTCAGTAATATTTGGCGATCACTAAAAAAAAAAAAAAAAAAAAAAAAAAAATCACTAAACAGCTGCCATGAAACCTCACTTCTTGTACGATATTTATTTTCATTAAATTCTGAATTTTCTATTGTAAAAAAACTAAATAGGGGCAAAAGTCTGGAAACACAAATATTTTTCCATACTCTGCTTTCTTTTTTCCATACTTTTCCAAACCCCGTAGGAACCCTGAGGGCATGAATTATTATTTTGTGTACATGATTTACTTCAAATGAAGAAACGAATTAGTACGATTTACTTTTTTTTTCCCCCTGCATTTCATGTGCGAGGCTCAGCAATATTTATTTCAATTAATTAAAAAAAAAAAAAAAAAAAAAAAATATTCACCATTCTTTTTCCTCTCTTGATTTCCTGGATAACTGTTTTAATGTCAAAATTCCCAAATTCGGCACGTGAGGTGGTGGTTAGCTGGACGGTACCCGAAGAAAAAAGCTGTGACAAAAGAGAAATAGAATAGAATGAAAGAATATAAGTTATCAGAATAGATGTTTTAACAGATCAGGCAGAATCAAACGTTTTCAAACCTAGAATACAAAAATAACAGAGGAAAAAAATAGATGTTTACAATACTAAATATCTTGTATATTTAAGATATTTGTTTACAAATATAAAGTTTCAATCTGATTTATCAAAACAGTTAAAAGAGTTCAACAGAGCACCCAAAAAGGATAATTTGCTGAAAATGTACTCACCCTCAGGCCATCCAAGATGTACATGAGTTTATTTCTTCATTGGAATAGATTTTGAAAAATTTAGCATTACATCACTTGCTCACCAATGGATCCTCTGCAGTGAATGGGTGCCGTCAGAATGAGGCAGTGTCTACAGCAGACGAGAATGTTGTTGCTCTGTTTTTGCTTGATCTGTACATATTTCTCACCTGATTCAGACAAGACGACTTTTTCACTAGAGAAAGCAATATTATTGATAGAAGACTTGTATTTTAGCAAGAAGCAACAGTTTGAAGTTATAAACATCTCAATGATGGATTTTTTTTTTTTTTTTTTACAAACATGCAGCTTTTTGCTTCACAAGATCTTAGTAATTGATAGACTGGAGTTGTGTGAATTACTTGTGGATTATTGTGACGTTTTTACCAACATTTTGAATTTATTCTGGTGGCACTCATCTATCCATTGATGAGCAAGTGATGTTATGCTACATTTCCGATGAAGAAACAAACTCATCTACATCTTGGATGGCCTGAAGGAGAGTAAAATTTTCATTTTTGGGTGAACTATTCCTTTAAGAAATAAAACTCTTCATTCGTTGTTTAAATGACTCGTTGTTTTTCAGGATTGAAGAAGCCTTACCATGCATTTGTAGTGGGCAGCAACCTTCTTGGCATTGTCCGAGTGGAGCACACCGCGCGTTTCATTCTCTTCTTCACCAGCATGACAAAAGCCACAGCGAAGGCCTGAATCACTGGGGCTGCCTCTCAGAGGAGACCGGTCCCGCTGCGGCACGCACAAGCACACGATAATTAGCATTAATCGATTTTCACCAACCACTGATACTCTGAAGCTGGTGTCAAATCACTTGTAATCCCTCATTTGGATTAAATATGGGTTATATCAGAAAAAGTAGATAAAGTGGCCTACATGCGAGGAGCTCTCTGTGTCATCATTGCCTTGTGATGAAGTGGATCGAGTGTCATCTGACTGTCCGCGTGACACACCTCTGATTCTGCTTTTCTCAAAACGCCCCCTGCCCCTGCTCCTCGGTGGAGATGAATCCGAGCCATTGGCCGCAACTCCCTGTTCATCTAGGAATAAGAGCAAATCACTAATAAACACAATGATTCACAAGCAGGTATCCAACATCCAAGTAGAGACAGCTAGTTACCATCACTGCCATCTTGAGAGGAATCTCTGTGTTTGCGACAGTAAACCCTAATTTGCAAAAATAAAATAAGATTAAAGTCATATAGTTATAAAACAGATGCAATTTTGCGATAAGTGGCATCATTATATTGCTTACAGGTAGATGCCTTGGGAGGGATTCTCCTTTGTCTGGGCCTTGTCCCATAGAGCGCAGTAGTAGTGGTACGTCCGCCTACATGTCTTTACATCACAGCCAATGGTCGCCCCAGGCCGGTGACAGGAAGTGCACATCTGAACAGGAAATCAGCACACGAGATAAAAAAGCTGTATGTTCATTCTCTATTTTCAGCCTAAATGAAGAACTGAATTGTATGAGAGCTGCTGGTCTGGATGCTTACTAGTTTATTTCCTCTTTTTATCTCCTTCTTTACGTCTTCAATAGAAAAGCCTCCAATGTTTTCACTGTCTGAGCGAGATGTGACCAAGGCTGATGAAAAAAGCTGAGTAAAGCAATCAAGTGTCAAATGTTAGATATACAAGATGTCAAATACATACTTTGTATACTTCTTTTTATAATATAGCAATATTTTATAACACATCTTGTCATGCACTCTATTCATATTCCCTAAGATTATTTTTGTGAAACTAGGAAAATAAATCCATGTATAAATTAGAGCTTTATTCACCCATTTTAACACTTATAAAAGAAGGTAAGCTAATGGCCAGCTGATGTACCATGCACTTGTGATGGGCTGCCACCCTGTGGTTCTCAGACACCAGTAATTGTCCACACTCCTTGTCCCGGTTGGTTCTACAGAAGGCACATTTTCGAAGACGTGCTGAAACTCCTTTTCTCTGTCCTGACATGACCAGTTTTCAAACACTCCACCTCTCCTCTGTTTTAAAGACAAAGAACATTGTAACTGAACTGCAGTGTACTTGAAGGAAGAGGGATGACTTTTTTTGTGGTTCAGACCAGTGAAAAAATAAGCTTCTAAGCTTTGTGTGAGTGTACAGAGCAACAGATGGCTAAAATGCATGTTAGTATTTTTTTAAAGACTCCTACATCTGTTATTGAATCACTCTATATGGTAGAAATATGATATAGATTAGACAGATGGTTGTGGTTAGTTTGCTTATGCAACTCTGTTCCACTGAGGTATTTGTTTGGTTTAAAATTTTCCCCAAAAAGCAAATGTGTGACCAAATACTTCCAGATGTCTTTATTACAGAAGAGTCTATAACTATAAAATTGTTTGATAAATAATAAATAGAAAGCTATTTCTAATGCATACTCATTTAAATTACACATAAAAACACTCTACATAGAAAAACAGTGTGTTATAGAATCACACTTTTCCAAATCTTTTCAATTTAGAACTAACAAGATGCAACCGATTTGACATTTTAAGCAGGAAGTACAAAAGAAAAAAAAATTAAACAGATCCAGAGCACTCAGGGGCCACAAAAGGGTTAAATGTGGGCTGATTTTTTATTTATTTTTTTTAACACACAATAACAATATTTTACTTTAAATATATAGTTTACTTAAGATACCACTTAAATGTTAAAGACAATTTACCACATTTACCAAAATTTATATAATTATGGTTTCATGCTGCCTTTTAAAGACTGGTCAGAATTTGAAATCACTACAAAACATTTACTACTAAACAGAAGAAAATAAACAAATCCGCATACAGTTTTAAAAGTGAATCTTATAGATAACATAATACATTAGCATATTACTGGTAATATAAAACAACATCTGTATAACAGCAGGCTTACAAAACATGAGGATATATGGCCGCCTTCATATTTTAGGAATGGGTCCCCTGGTAAGGGGGCCAATCCTGTTTGGGGGTCCAGAAGAGTGCGAAAAAAACCTCTAATTTTAACAACTTAAAAATAGATTAGCCTATATGAACTAAGACCTCACTATAAGCAAGAGGCACTAAATAAACTATATAGTTGAGCTAAATACTTCAATATTTTCAACAAGTTTATCCATGGTTGAAAGAGACATCTCTCTCTCTAAGATTTCATGTCACTCTAACACAAACCTAGACTTAGTCACACAAACCTATATTAAAATAATCTTTTTGACTATACACTTCTATTGTCAAAAAAATAATGTAGGAAAAGTACATGGGTGGCGTATTTGAAATACTGCAATGCCAATAGGAAGCGCTGACCGAGTTCACAAAACACCTCGCGCGCAACATGGCTAGCCCATCAGTTTTATCCAAAACCGAAAAAAATCCCAAATTTAGCTGGTACGATTATCAATCCTTCATTCGTTTACTGTTCTAAAATGGATAGCGTGTTGTTTAGAGTCGCGATGGCTTTACCCGCCTTCGCGCTCCAGAGGCGCTCCGCTGCCATGATAGCAGAGAAGCGTCGCGGTGCAACACAAACAGCAACGCAAGACCGAGCGACACTGTATCCAGCAGAGCAGCTGATACAACCTGCTCGTAAGTCTCAACGAACCTCTCTAAAACGCTCAAGGAAAAACACAGCATCCCTCACAACGTTTTCATAAATAAGGGAGGAGGAGGATATACAGGCCCGCGACAAAGGGCTTGTTTCGCTCTTAACAAAAACTCTTTCACTTTCCAGTGAATATGAACTACTGTAAGACTATGTCAAATCTGGTGGCCCCCTTTAGATGAAATAAAGATGTGTACATCTATATAAGTGTACCCTATTAAGGCCCATATTATATGGTGGCTACAACAATACTGATGAGCACAAATGTGCGTAAAAGAAAAAACAATCTGAACTTCTGGGGATGACTGTAAACCATTATTTGGTTTTTATAATACATTGTTCGCTGCGGGATTATTTCCCCCCCGCTTCACATGTGGAGACCCGCCATACGAAATTAATTTACATATCGCAACAAAAAGACCTAGCTAGTCCCAACAATTGCTCCACTCATCCCGTTCCTTTTCTAGCTTTAAAGCTGTACATTGCAGTGTCTGTGTGACATATTGGAAGCTCTTACCGCTGCTGTGTTGAATGGGGGATAGATTTAGAGCGGCTGTGAGCGCGTGCTCTCGCTCTTCCTCTCGCTAAGCTTTGAGAGCGTTCTGCCTCTCACCATTGCGAGGCATTCGCGCGACGTCACTCACTGCAAAAAGCATGTTTGTCCGACATTGAAGCAAACGCGCACGCCCCTTACGTACTGTGGTCACCGTCAAGATAGCTTGAGGAATAGGCCTAGACTAGCAAATATACAGATGAGTTGCATAATGAATGCACTGACCAAATAGTGTATGAATAATCATTTTATAAAATGTAAATATTTTGGATTTTTACACACACAATTATTTTAAACTTAAAATGATTTTTTTTGCACCAAATCTAACCTTTTGCAATTTTGTAAATACTAAGTTAAGGAAGAAAGAAAACTGCTATACATAACCTTCAATTAAATACCTACCTGCATATTTACCAATTGTTGGGCCAAATGTAAATGTAGTTAAACAAATACATGACCGTGAGGTCCCATGAGGCACCTTTGCAACACTGACAGATGACTTTATCTTTTTGGGAAAACAGGAGCCTTTAACACATTAAAGATCCATTCAAAAAAGAGAGAGAGATAAAAAAAAAAGAAAAGTGCAACACAATTTGTACTTTAATATTTAACATTTACTGTCCATTTCTTATTCACATTCTCCTGCATAAACACATCTGTATATATATATTTTTTATATTATTGTTATTATTATTATTATTATGTTTATGTTTTGTATATTTTATTTTATCATCTACATCTTTTTCTGTGTACTGGAAAAATTCTTCAATCTTATTGTAAAAGATAACTATAATTACAATAGGATTCCGTTTGGCTATCAGTTTATTTCTTGTTTATCAGCTGGAAGAAAATCGTTCCTCTGTGTTATCTTTAAGCTGTGGTGTTCACTTCTTTACTGTAGAATTATAACGATTATTTAAACTTCATAGTTATCGTTATGGTTATCCTACTTGGTGTGAACAGGCCTTAAAACATGAAAACAACTTTTGAGATTCAAATGATATACACTTACATGAAGTGAACATAGTAGCCTTCTGGAAAAAGATTTTATTATTTTACATGGATTTTACATTATTTTACATGGAGCGGGTCACTCCTTCATGGGTGCAGCCATGTTGATCACATGACCAGAGGTGCCGTGCAACGGACTACTGCTACTACTAATAATGTTTATTTTATATAACACTTTTAGAAAGTGCTCAAGGTGGCTTTAAAGTGCAAAGAACAAGCTAACCCAACAATATAACAATAAACAACAAAGTGAAAGTGTGTGATCCGTGAGTCCAAACAGAATAGACACGAATGGAAAAAAACAAGAGTGACTTGCCTAAAAATTATGAACCGTGAGTTTTTGGATGCTAATATTAATGAATTAAAAATAGTAGTCAGGGGCCCTAGTGGTCAGCTTGTGCTGTATGCAACAAGGGCCCCGGTGTTTAGCTTACTTTAAGCTTCGGAGGCCTCTGACTTCCGGCCTGGTCCATAATCCAGCTTTGCTTTCAGTGGTTTTGTTGCCTCAATTCATCTTCATTTCTGTTCAGGGTGTGCGCCGCAGCGCGTGTTCTGATTGGTCAGCGTTTACGTCAATTAAAAAAAGGGGCGTTCAAAAACTCTCTTCAACTTCCCTGATTAAGTAAAGCGGCAGACGCTTGCAGTGTACGAGCAACAAACCAGCTGTAAATAAATCGCAGTTACTTCCACAAGAACTAGCGCCTTTTGGGGAGGTAAATAGTATGTTCGACATAGTTTGAACTGGATTAATAACTATATTTAGCCGCTCACAAGGTCGATCTAGCTTACTTTTCTCCTCCTCGCGGATTTTAAAGTGGACGTTTTGAGTCTGGTGAATGCGGTGAGTGTCTCTGCCTTCCTTCCACCTCCGGCTAACACACATCCACTTAGCTTGACATGTTGTCTGTCATTTTTTTTTCACTCTAGATCGCACTTCAAATATACATTTCAACTGGGTTTTATGTTGATTTATGATTTTTAAATAGTTTATCAATCATTTGTTTTTCTTTTAAGGATAAAAGATCTGTTTAGAATACTAGCAACTTGATCAACTGTCAAAAATGTCATTGAAAAGTTGAAGGGTTCAGCTCTAAACTGCGTGTCAAACAGAAACTTTACACGGGTTTAGGAAGAGCTATATGACTAAAATCTACTCTGACAGATTACATAAATGGAAACAAGATACAAAATAAGTTATCTAAGTGGTTAGTTTCCTGGTTATTCTTCTAGCTCGTTTGGCCATGATCATCATGCCTGACAGAAGCCAGTTAGCCAACGTGCTAGCTTACATGGCTACATGTCCAGCCAGCTGAAAGATTAAAAAAGTGGATATTATTTCTTCCCGTGAACAGTTGTGCTAGTTCTTATGGGTTCATGTTAAGACCGTATAGGGTGACAAACTACCCAGTAATAAAGTGACTGATGAGTAATATTGAGTTCCTGAGAAGCGTTGATCGATAAGTGCTGGGTGGAGATTAGCTTAGCTCATCAGGATATTAGCTGTTTTTCAAGTTGAATAAAATTGCCTAGTTGCTCATCGAAGTGACTCGTTTTGTACCTTAACCTATTTTGTGTCATGATTTCCCACGTGTTGAACTATCTCTACTATCTCTATCTGTACTTGGCAGTGTTGAGCAAGTTTAGAAGGTGTTTCATAACATACTTGGGTTATTACTTGCACAGTAATAATAAAACAACCGAACAGTCATAAGGAATGAAGTCTGTAAATATTGTTAATGTAGTGCAATTAAACCGAAAAGCAATGTTGTTTTCAGTATGTCCGAGTACTCTTGACAGACCTTTCTCTTAACAAGTAGTTTTGTTCTTATACAATTATATTATTAGCACTAATAACAGTACAAGCAGTTTTCATTGTATTCAGTGTCTCTGAAGTGTATAAAAGTTGATATGAATAATTTTGGCTGCTTTGAAAAGGCCGGTTTTGTCCTTTTGTCATTACTGTTTTGATTTTATTCTTTACTCGCTGGTATAATGTTGTACGTTATTTGTTCTTCACCTTTTAAAGGTGAATCATTTCTGTTGTCCTTCGACGTCCAACGCGCATTCCAGATAAAACCATGCCATTCCCTTTTGGGAAGTCTCAGAAGAGCCCTGCAGAGATTGTGAAGAGTCTGAAGGAGCATGTAGCATACTTGGAGAAGCTGGAGTCATCTGAAAGCAAGAAATGTGAAAAGGTTGGTCCTTTTTTATGTCAACATCTCGATGCAAATTGTGGACTGTGACAGAGTCAGAAAAACTCACTGTTTTTCCTGTAGGTTGCAGAGGAAATATCAAAAAATCTTGCGTCGTTGAAAGAGGTGCTGTGTGGCACTGGAGACAAGGAGCCTCAGACTGAGGCAGTGGCTCAACTGGCTCAAGAGCTCTACAACACCAACCTCCTCATTTCCCTCATAGCAAACCTACAGAGGATTGATTTCGAGGTGCATATCCTTGCTTTTGAAATGTTTGAAATACAACTACTTCCGTCTTGCTGTAAGATATATTGCTCTGTGCACTAACCACACATTTGATGTTTGCTCTCTTTGATTTGTAACACGTTTTTCACCAAAGGGAAAGAAGGATGTGGTGCATCTGTTTAGCAACATAGTGCGTCGCCAGATTGGCGCTCGCACCCCGACTGTGGAGTACATCTCTTCCCACTCACAGATCCTCTTTATGCTGCTGAAAGGGTGAGTTTCCAGACCCCAGGGCATAGTCATAGATCAACACTTTCAGAAGCCATTGATTAGCCTGGCTTTTCCAATTGATGTTATGGGAGACTGTGGTTGTATGCTTATTTTAGGACCAAATTTTCCCATTTCCTGTCCACGTGGATGAGCTGCCAATGGCATTTCACTTTTACAGTACAAACATATCTAGTTATTGACACTTTGGTGTGATATTATGTTTTAATGATGACTTATGTGGTTTTATGTATACGTATATACAAACAAATGTGGTTCTCACACATTGGAGAAATAACCGGGCTTATTTATTTATTTATCTCTTGAACGCAGCTATGAAACCCCAGAAGTGGCCCTTAACTGTGGCATGATGTTGAGGGAATGTCTGCGTCATGAACCTCTGGCCCGAATCGTTCTGTTCACTGAGGAGTTCTACTGCTTCTTTCGCTATGTGGAGCTATCTACTTTTGACATTGCCTCTGATGCTTTCGCCTCTTTTAAGGTATGAAATTTACACAAAGTATCATCCATTTTGTAAGTTTTGACTTGTAAACTTTGCCTTCGGAACATGAAAAAAGGCCACAATACACTAATAAATTTATAGCAAAATATTTAATAATCTGAGATCTTTGTGAGGTAATGCCATAAGACTGTTTAAAGGTGCAATAGGTGATTGTCTTCAGAAACATTTTTTGTTATGCTGGTTGAAAGTCTCTTCACATCTCGATAGCAATCATTAAGTTAAGTGGTCTAAATGTATTTATATATTCTGTGGAAGGCGTACGACCAAGAAATGTTCGTCCAATCAAAACGCTCGTTCCGGCGGTAAACCTCAACGACCTGATTTTCCTTCCTGGTATTGTAGTACTTTTACTAACTGTGCTAAAAAGTTTTCTCACTGGTGAATGAAGTATGATGTATTGTAGTAATGTTGCCTCTGGTCGTCTGGTCTGTGTGTGCGCGCGTTCATGCTTTCAGGGGGGGTGGCTTTGGATGGCGATTTGCAGGGAGGGTGGGGTGTTCGCTTTCAGTGCTATCAAGCTAAAGTTAGCATTTTCCGAGATCTCCTACTGCACCTTTAAATTTATTTATTTTCAATTTAAATGAAACAGTAAAAAATACACTGGTAGTTGTGCACAACAAACTTATGAAGAGGAAAAAAAGGAACAATCCCACACTCTGTCATACGTCGCAAAAACAAACTTTATTTATTTCAATGTTTTATTCATGTGGCAGAAGCCACAAATTTTTTTTTTTCTTTTTTTTTTTTTTAAGTTGTGTTAGTTTCAATTTTGTCCATCCATTTGAGCATCTATGGGGGTCAACATTTTCAAGCCTCAAAAAGTACATACAGAAATGAGGCAGAATTTGCATAAGAGAATGACAGAATTGAAATTTTTGGTTGACTATCACTTTAAATCAAGGAATCGAAAACCTTTCATAAGAGAAAATGACAAAAGTGCATTTACCTTAAGACTTTGTTTTTAGGATCTGCTGACAAGACACAAGATCATGTGTGCAGATTTCTTGGAGACAAATTACGACAGAGTGAGTTACTCTTGTTTCCCAAGAATTCATTTGCAAGTGCTTTTGTATATAAGTGCTTCTGGCTGCTCTACTTCATGGACAAATGTATAATGATTGATCATTTCATAACTGTTTTTAGGTGTTCACAGAGTATGAAAAGCTGCTGCATTCTGATAATTATGTCACCAAGCGGCAGTCTCTGAAGGTGAGCATAAACTGCTGTTTTCACAGGGTTGTTTTCAGTAATTCAAGCCTGTAATGGTATTCAAACCCTTGAGGTGGAGATTAAGCTCCTAGGATCTATACATGAAAGACATGTATAGATAGCCGAAGAAAAGAGTTCTCAGAAAAGCACTTCTTTAACTTGAACAGCCACATATTTTAATAGGATAGCCACATACTTTGTCTTCACATAGGAATGTTTTATGACAAACCTTGCTTGGTTTAATAAAAGCTGCAATATGTTGGGTGGTTTGGCTTCATTCTTACCACATAGTTTTGTTATTTTTCTTAAGTGAGTTATAAGTGACTATCAAATGATATCCAGCTCTTAGGAGAACTATTACTGGACAGACACAACTTCACAGTCATGACCAAATACATCAGTCGAGCTGAGAACCTAAAGCTGATGATGAACATGTTGAGAGACAACAGCCGCAACATCCAGTTTGAAGCCTTCCATGTCTTTAAGGTATGTGTTTATATGCACGGCATTTCATGTAACACAATATATTTGGATTTGGCACTTTGCTTTTCTGCCTTTCCCTCTGTCTACTCCAATTACTTTCCACACTTGGCAGCTGACTGGTCTTCTGTCCCAATTCTGGCCTCACTTATTGAATGTAAACAGGTCAGGGTCAGTCACTCGTGTGTGAGCTGTAGTTCAGACCGCATGAAGGTGGATTCAGTGACTTGGACCGCACTTTTAACGGGTTTCTTGTGTCCTCTCAGGTGTTTGTGGCTAACCCCAATAAGACACAGCCTGTGATGGACATCCTCCTCAAGAATCAGTCCAAGCTGGTGGACTTCCTGAGCCACTTTCAAACGGACCGCTCTGAAGACGAGCAGTTCTGCGATGAGAAGAACTATCTCATTAAGCAGATCCGGGATCTCAAACGGCCTGCACCTGCAGAGGAGTCCTAATCGGGAAAACATGGAGTGTAGAACCGGGGAGCTCGGCTAGTGATGTGGTTTGATTATATGGGAGGAAAAAAATAAGTCAAAGACAGAAAGAAAGGCTGGCATCACTCTGAATAAATCTCTTGAGATCCAACTTCTGAAACAGGTAGAGAAATGCTGTCAGGATGTGCAAACACATGTCTGTCCCTTTACTTGGGGGCGAGCAGGTTTTTGCTGCAGGAGGAGCAAGTGGAACCCAAGCACTCCATTTAAACCTACAGTATAGACAGTACATTTTTAGCACTGCCCTTAAAAAGGAAGTACAGTTGATTTACCTTTAGATGGTAAATCTTAGATTAAAAAATGTATTCAAATTGATCAGAATGAAAAGTATATTGAAAGCCTGCTCAGGCCTTTTTAACATTTTTAAAAGTTAGAACATGTATATTGGTACAGGTATGGCTTTGCATATTTGCACTAAATCTGGTAGCTTTGCTCCAGGTAGGCCATTAGTGCCAGTTCATAAACCAAATATTAACAATAGGACATAAATACAGGACATTATGGGGCTTTCTTTCAGTACACACACAAATTCATCTGGACATACTCGCATTTAAACTAGTCAAGGGACATTAAAGCATTTTATAGCCTGAAAATGTCATGTGGTCAAGTGAAATCCTATGAAAAAAAAAAAAAAAGCCTGTAGAGTTTAGTGGTCATGTTGGATGCTGCGCTCAATTTCCATTTTAACTGGGTGCCTTATTTAAGTAGCTTGGTCATTCTGGGTCTTCTATTACATTTATATTTATCTATAACATTTGATTTGTAGTATTATTCCGCTTTTGCTTGGGTTAACACCTTAGGAGGACTAGTTTTATTTAAATAAATAAGAAATGATTAAAAAAAACAACTCATTTAAAGTTTTCTCAGTTTAGATGAACCATGAAATGAATTCAGGGTTTATAAATTTCAGTACATGGTACACAATTACAGTGCAAGGCACGATAACCTCCACACACACACTGTAACACTGAAAGGATGTGAAATGCTAGAGCTGGGGCATGTTATGACATTCCTCTGCTACGCTTTGATAGACAGCTTAGACAAGCCAATTAAGCCTTTAAAACATGGATGCAGTAGGAAAGAGCATTTAACACAGTTCTTATGTCCTGCCCTGTCAAACTTGAATGAGCCAAAGCTGTGGTAACGCATGTAATAGACCTAGAATTTGGTTCTCCTATGGATTCTTTCTTTCAGTACCTCTTGGAAGTTTTAGATAAAATGCAGAACGGGATTCTACTGAAAGGTTCCACCATTAGTCTTTATATCTTGAGTTGAATATATTTTATGTACTCTGTTTGCACAAGTTCCTTTCTTATATACCTCATAGGTTTTAAATTCCTAAGTGCTGTTTTCCCCCCTGCTTTGTTTCAATAGATATTGTGGAAACACTTTACAGTATGGTTTAATTCATTAACGTTAGTAAATGCATTTATTAATTTTGGTTAATACATTAAGTTGCATACATGAACATTAGTTGTTTTGAATGAATGAATAATGAACAATAGCATATTTATTATTAATTACATTAACTTCATGTTCATGTACCTAATGCATTAACTAATGTTAACAAATCAAACCTTAGTGTAAAGTGTTTCTGGTATTATTTTGGATGTGGGGCGGTAGTTTGAATTATGCAAGCTCAAATAAGACCTTACTTCATGCCAAAGTTGTGGTCTTGTAATGCTGAATAGGACCTACAAGGGAAATTATTTAATTTTTTAGTTTGCTAATGAGTACATAGAATGTCAGGAGTGTGAGGAAAGCACTCACCGTGCTTGTGTAAATGAGCCACAGTTTCGCTCTAAAAGGTTTTTAATGGATTCATACAAATGTCAATGCGTGCTTGTGCTTTGACATCGTTTCAGTCCACTCATCACCAGAGGCAAATGTTTTTGTGAAAGTATGACTTGTGCGTGTGGAACTTTATTGTAAGTATTTAGGATGTGAAAAACCTTCTGAGCTGCCTTTATTTGCTTTTATAAACAGCATCATGTGTGAATTCACAAAGCCTTTGTGTGGCCTAGACTGATTCATTCGCCTTTTTCCCAAAAGATCTACAGCTATCGATAACCAAATATTTCCACCATTTCATTAAATGTCACTTGATACCACATGTACAAGAATGGGTGTTTGGCCAAATGTGATTATTCCGCTAACAGGGTTTTTGTCCTTAAGCTCATTGAAGCTTTGCGGCTTTAGATTCTCCGTGCAGTGATAGTGATCTCTGACAAAGAGATTCAAATTAATATGTTAGATCTTTGGTAAGTTATTACGGTGGATTACAAACACCTTTATTATTTGCAGTTTGACTGATAATGTTTGCTATGCTTTTCACGGTTTTCACTCATTTTCCTATGAGATTTCTGTTATATTTTTCACTGTGGGAGAGGATTATATATGTACATAAAGTTTTATTTTAAACAAAAGAGTAAGTGTGGAAGCATATTGAAAATAAAATAAACAGTGGCACTTCTTGTGTGCGATAACATCAATTTTGTCTTTATTTAAACATGATTTAAATGGCTGCATTTTAAGTCACATTTTTATTATTGCAACTAATTATTGGCTGCTAAAATGTCTGCGTAACAGCTCGAGGGCTGTGCGGCTCCTTGTGTGGCTCTCTCTCTCTGCGCACAGGTCAGCTCGGGTCTGCTCCGCCTCTCTTTGAAGCCTCAGGAGCACAGCCTCATTTTCTATTCGAGCCGCTTTTTCCAGTCTGTCACCTTCAGATTTCCATTGTGCTTGTGCTCTTTCCAGTTCCCATATGAGGTTGGAGCGCTCCTGCGCGATCTGCTGCATGTCCTCCTTTGCTTTCCTCAGACTTGTCTTCCACCTGTCTGCCTCTTCTTCCGTTTCCCTGACCTGTATAGTCAGCTTATGTAACTGAGCGTTCATTTTTTGGCTCTCTGACTTCAGATCATTTATCATGAGGGCCTGACGCACAGCCCTTTTTTTGGAAAGGCTTAACTGTTCCTCCAGCTTCTCTACCAGGCCTTGCAGCTTCATCCTTTCTTCATGTTCTGCTTTAAGCTGCTCCTCTGAACAACTGAGCTGTCGCTTTAGTCGCCATCTGTCCCTCTCCACTTCTTCAAAACCAGCCTGCAGTTTGGTGATGTCCCTCTCATTCCAAATGCACCTCTGTCCCGCAGTCTCGCTCCAGTCAGTAGGATTTTCAGAGGTCTCTCCTTCATCGACAGGCCTAATAATTCTCTTCGCTAGGGCCTCCTTCTTGTGCAGTCGCTCAGTTTGCTGAACTTCTTTCAAAGCTCTCAGGTATATGTCCCTTCTGTGGCTCCTCTGGGGTTCATCTGTGTCTGTGGAGAGGGTGGATGGTGGTTTCATTGAGCTGCTGCATTGTTTGTTTGTGTTGGTCTGGTTTTCCAGCAGGCTTTGGAAAGTGAAACGAGGAGGGAAGAGCTTCTCCACCCAGTGATGGTCATCTCTGGAGCTGGACTCGTGTGCAGTGTTTTGATCCGTGATTTCCATGTTCCTCGTAACTAAACTGTTTGAGCTTCATTAAAATGTGAGAAACAGCGTACTATTTAAGGGCACTTAATTTTCAAACCCCGTTTCTTTCACCAGTTACAAGCAAACGCAGGTCGTTTAAAACCGTTAGAGCTTTTTTTTTTTTTTTTTTTTTTTTTTTAATGTCCGGCATTGATGAAACGTGCAAAATCGATTCTATATATATTTTATATTAGCGGTTCATACTTACAACATCAGCGTCCTTGACTACGGTCTCTGTACAGTGAGCGCAACTTCCTGTTTTCCTGTAGGAGAGCGCAGCGAACACTTTGCGCCCCCTGCTGGTTGAAACGCTTGTTACATCTATGTAAGTGCATTTTCCACTTGAGACCCTGGACCACAAAACCAGTCATAAGGGTCAATTTTTTGAAATTGAGATTTATACATCATCTGAAAGCTGAATAAATAAGCTTTCCATTGATGTATGGTTTGTTAGGATACAACTATTTGAAAATCTGGAATCTGAGGGTGCAAAAAATCAAAAGATTGAGAAAATCACCTTTGAAGTTGTCTAAATGAAGTTCTTAATGCATGTTACTGATCAAATTAAGTTTTGATATATCATTGGTAGGAAATTTACAAAATATCTTCATGGAACATGATCTTTACTTGATATCCTAATGATTTTTGGCATAAAAGAAAAATCAATCATTTTAACCCAATGTATTTTTTGGCTATTGTTACAAATTTACTCGTGCTACTTCTGACTGGTTTTGTGGTCCAGGGTCACATTCGCATTGCCTTCAGCTTGCGAATTTATTCGAAATGTGTAAAATTCTTTGTATATAAAATACAGAGAAACTTGAGGGCTTATATTTATATTTGCTTAAGTTTAAAGCTGACAACAGTCAGTGAGAATTTAAATTCATTTAAATATGAACAATGATTAAATGTGTTGGAAGATGTCTAAAAGGTTTTGAATGTTATCTTGGAATTGTAGCTGTTTTATACCAAGAGGAAAGCTGCAAGTGGGATTAATTTTAAGACATAAAATACATTTCAGAGATCAATTTTAATTTACAGCACTAATTCAGAAAATCATCTTCATTCATAAACAATTTTTTTTCTTAAAAATACATGTAAATTATAGTATAAAATTGTATCAGTTTAATTACATGTACTGTCATTTAGTTTAAAAAACTCATAACCAAAAACAAAACAATTTTTTAGTTTACAAACAAGTAACATGATTTTCAAGTCAATGTTTCTAGTTTAATCTGTTAGTCAGCAACTGTCTTAGTTTAAGTAAATGCATACACCCTACATCCTTTTTTCACACTGATCATTTTCTTTGTGCCTCGGAGAGAGAAAAGTAGGTTAAAGTTCAAAAGGACGCTCAGAGATTTCCTCCTATTTAAAGAAGTGAGTGGTAACATGCAGATCTTTATTCAAAACTGTGTTAGGAACATGTTAAAGTTTCTAAACAGTGTTTAGTAAAAAAAAAAAAAAAAAAGGTTTGATAATTGGATTGCATCCACTTTTTAATAAGCATACTTCAAAAGAAACAAGATGAACCCGTGGATAAAACGACGCGGGAATGCTGAGGGAAATTCTCTTTGAAGCCTAATACAATGGTGCACATACATCCCACTTTGGAATAGTGGGGGCTGAGTGAACCGGGGTCAGAGGTCATCGAAGCCTTCTGTCTCTCACTGACCATAGGATTTATTCCCATGAAGCCAGAGTGTCTTACATTCAAACTATTTTTAGCAAACTTTTTGATGACATGTAATGTCTTGAGGTTTGCATTTCCAGGATTCCCACCGGTTTTGATAAGCAGTTTTCCAGTTATTTCTAGAGCTAAGACTTATAATCAGAGGGATTTTGTGCAGACTTTCCATCATCCCCACCCCCAACAAGAAAAAAGGGATGCTCTACAATTACATGCATGACATAACATTTTGTTGTCTGTCTTGCGTGGCGACATGGGTTGAACATGAAACATCTGCGCAGTAAGGTATTGAAACCTTAAGGATAAAATGCCTTCACCTCTTTCTTCACTTCTGCTATGATCAGGTATGTGGACTATTAAATTTAATGCACAAATGTGACCCTGGACAACAAAACCATTCATACGTAGCACGGGTATATTTGTAGCAATAGCAAACAATTCATTGTATGGGTCAGAATTATCAATTTTTCTTTTATGCCAAAAATCATTAGGATATTAAGTAAAGATCATGTTCCATGAAGATAGATTGTAAATTTCCTACCGTAAATATATCAAAACTTAATTTTTGTTTAGTAATATGCATTGCTAAGAACTTCATTTGGACAACTTTAAAGGAAATTTCCTCAATATTTTGATTTTTTTTTTTTTTTTTTGCACCTTCAGATTCCAGATTTTCATATAGTTGTATCTCAGCCAAATATTGTCCTACCCTAACAAACCATACATCAATGGAAAGCTTATGTATTCAATTATTTCAATTCAAATGGACCCTTATGACCGGTTTTGTGGTCCAGGGTCACAAGCGTCTGTGTTAAATAAATGCACTATGCATTATGACCAATTGTATTTGTTCATATTAAATTCATTATAGTTAAATTTCCTTTCCTCCCCAAAGTGTCCTATAGGCCTGTTGTTTTGAGTTGCCACCAAGTCTATATAAATTTGCTTGCTTACGCTAGTCCCAAGTAAAGCTTCGCCAAAAAGAACATTAACAAATCGTAAACACTTTCTTATTTAAATCAGTACCGTAATTGCTTTATAAATCCTCAATGCCAAAAAATACAAATTAGCAGTCAGACCAAATCCTGCGAGAGTGGTAAGTGGAGTAAAGGATATAGGAGAGCGGATGTGAGTCGTGGGGGGATTGAGTGAGTTGAGTTGGGGAGGAGGAGGCTCGCGAGGCCCATCATCACATGACGAGACGTTCGCGCCTCTTTCGTAAACCTTCTCCAGCCTGATGATCCTAAACAACTCGGAGGTTAAGCGCAACTTTAACATCGGCGGAGGCCTAAAACGCGTCCTAAAGCGTCAACTTACTGGCGTCGTGACCAGCGTTGACGCGTGGGTCTGTGCTGTGGCGAGAAATGATTGTGGAGACTTTCAAAGTGTGACAGTGTTTGTCGGTGGGACAGGCTTTGTGTGTGTGGAGCAGCTGGGGAGCTAACAGACAATGTAGGAGATTGATCAATTAATGGACTCTTGAGCGCTTAGATATTATATTTGGAGGTGTTTGGTTGTCTTAACTAAGCACATGTAAGTGAAATTCGTTTTTAAAATAATGATATTAGCAACTGTATCAGAGAAATGTAATGTGTGACTATGAAAGTCATTTGTTCTGATTATTTTTTGGAAAGGAAATGAAACAATTACGCCTGTGTTGACACGATTTGCTGATTAATATTTAACCCGTGTTACTAAAAGTTTGTGTACAGGCGAGTTATAACTTACCTTGCTGAGCTCCCCGGTTCTGGACCTCTCTGTAGTTTTATAATTTCAAAGACTGCAAAACTTGAGTGTGACGCTCAAAAATGTCTTTATTCTGTGTCTTTTGCGTTATTATGTAAATATAGTGTTATTTACATACGCAAACTCATACTTGAAAGTAATGGTGTAATTCACGTGGCTCCGCAATTCTTCTCCATAGCAAGGGTCAGTTTATCAAAACCCAAACTCAGGTGAGAATCTGTAACTTAGCTGGGTTAAAGACGCATTTAACGCAAACATTTTCTGGAAAATAGCCATTGTTTAAAACCAACTAAAATTTCCTCACACTTAACCCAGTTTTGTTGTTGTTTTCAGCTCTTATAGATCCTAGGAGTTCGTTTCCTGTTGAAAACACCCACTCTTATGTAAACAAGCTTTTTAGCTGCTTTGCTTAAATTGTATCGTAATAAACATGTTCTATCACTGAAGGGTCGATTAAACTTCAGCCTGTCGCCTTCTCGAAAGGAAAGCTTGTGGGCCACACAAGCAGAAGATCGGGCACCGACCTCTAGGCCTAGTTAATGTTTGCGATAATTTGCGTTTTTCTGTCAGTCCTGGACGCCTGTGATCCGAAATAATGCGTAATAAAGCCTAACGCGCTTCTCTGAGTATGAAACGCATTAAAATGCATCTAAAAAATTAAATATTTAGACAACATGGCGTGAAGGGAATTACATTTTAAAGGTGCTTAAGTTTTAAGTTGACACTTTGGGCAGTAGACCTTATATTTAGGCTATTTAATTAGCCTATATATGTAACAGCAGTGATTAAAGAGCTTTCAACAAGTACCTATCTTGAGTTGAAGATCCTCCATTTTGAGAAACCCAATGAGACACGAGCAAAGCGCGCCAATAACGACGCTCAGCCAGACTCAAAACATACTGTGAAGAATTTCAACTTACTAAACATGCGAACTTAATTAACTTAACCCAAAGATGTGTGTAGTAACACTTTTAAAAATCCGTTTAGAGTTTAGTTACATGTGTCGAAAACGAGGCAATGCCTTAAAATCAAGCTGAAAGTACAGAAATTATTTTAACTTGCTAAATGGGTGTAAACATTTTATAGAGATTTGTAAAGCTGTGTAAACCTTTGTATTATTTTGTTGCTGTGTATTTTAATGAACTGATTCTTTAGATAAGCCAGATGTTTTAATTAAGGAATGAAAGCATAATTACAAGATTGTTGATTGTCTTTTTTCCCCCTCTTAGGTGTGTTGAAGATTAATGAAGCATTTCCTTGAAACAAAGGACCAGAATGCCACCCAAATGTAACATTATTTTAATATGGCCTTCCTGTTAAGGTGCATCTTGTGTAGTTAGTGAAGTAGTATAGTATCTACTGCGCTAGATGCTCCTTTTGGCAGGAGGAGCTGTATATTCAGCACATGGAAGCAAAACCCAAGTTCATTTGTTATTTGATTTGTTTACATTCTCTACTCTGACATTATTATTCTATTAATCAAATTCTACACAATAACTATTTTTTTCTATGATCTATGTGAGTTTGTCCTGGCAATTCCAAAGTGCTCACAGTGCAGGTAGTGCCAGTGAATCTACTGCAGTGTTTGCACTTCAAGTATTGCCGGTCGCCTTCTGTCTGTCTCTCCGGAGCTGGGCTAGATGCTGCTGCTTATGGAAAAGCCTTGTTATGTGTGGTGAGTTTTGCAGGATTGCATCCAGCTTTGTTACAACATGCTGTGCAAATCCATGCAAAACTCGCTGCACCAGGGACAAACTTCTTCTACAATGAAGATGATTTCAAACTGTTATAAATACATGCAGTTAGTAAGCAAGAAGTTTATTTTTCTTTTATTTTAAGCGCTTGCTTGCTTGCTTGCTTTCACTGTCATAATTCTAAGACAAGATATCAAAAGAGCAAAAATTTTAAATGCATAGATTTCTATATTGATAAAAGGCAGTACTTTAATAATGCGAGATAAGAAAAGTATGTATAAAATATAGTTGCATATTTGTTTATACTTTTCATACAAATATGTCTTGCTGTTTTCGGGTGGATGACTCTGCAATTTTAATAGTGGCAAAAATCCTCCAACAAAAATTGCACGGTATCCATCTGTAATCCGCTAGATTCCATTACCTGCATGTTGTTGTTTTTTTTTTTTTTTTTTTTAATATGTATACTGTGCTTATTTAAATTGTATTAATTCTCAATAAAATGTGGATATTTATTGTTCTACCTCGCCCCTCTTAGAATGAAATTAATTTCAGAGATTTATTAGTGACTGTACGTTGCAATAACCCTCACCAGCACCAGATGGCAGCAGATAGCTGGAAATGTGACAAACTGTTTGTTGCTTGCTGCATATTCAAATGAATTTGAAAATGTTAATTTGTTAGTCACGTAACATAGACATTGTCGGGAATCCAATCCCCTGCTTATATAACCACATTTCATATTTTTAACCAATTAAATTAGCATAAGACGTGAGTGAGATATGGTAGGGAAAAAAAGTCCATTTGAATTTTGTATAGTAGCCCAGACTTGATCTTGGTCTCTCTGTGCGCATGACCGCAGCAGTGCAAGGGATTCATAACGCGCCTCCTGTCTTCATAATCATAACTTTAATATCAACGAAAGAGTTCAATACCAAACGGGCTTCTTCTGTAACCGGTTCATTTAAATAATGCAAGAGTCGTGTAAATCGCGCAGTCCCGCCTTAAACAGGGAAATATGACCTTGATTTGTGGGCAAGAAGTTTGGGTCTGTTAATGAGGTGGAGATGAAGAGCTCCTCATGACTCTCCTCACACTCACTTCAGTGATGCCGCCGCTGAGTCCAGCACATCGCTTTCTGCTCACTTCAGGCGAAGCAGATCGTTCCTGCTCTCTTCATTTGCGCTTGTAATCAAATCTATCACCAGGAAGCGTTTTTGCGCCACATATCTCTTTACTTAAGCGCATTTGGATTCATAATGCCTGGACTGAAGTTGAACGGTGCGCTGATTTTGTGCGTCCTGATGCTGCCGTTCTCACGGCCGAACAGTCAGGTGCTGGACTGTCGCGAAGTGCGCTCGTCTTTTCAGTTTTTGTACCCGGGGATGAAATGGACACCAGAAACGCCAGTCTCAGGTAAACCGAGCTTTCAGATCTCAGGTTAAGTATCTTTCTATGTGAATGAAAATCTATGTCCAAAAAGGTTTCTAAACACTGTCCAAAAGTTTTACCTGCCGTTTAATAAGACTTGTACTAATATTTTTAAACCTGACAAATAATGTGTGATACTGCGTTTGTGTGTGGTTTTAACTTGTTTATTGTCTTAGATATTTAGTGGATTTATGTAGCCTATTAAAATACATTGCCTATGAATCTGTTATTAGCCTGATATTTTCCGCGTAACAGCGTTTCGCATAGGCCAGTAAATCAAAGTAAATTTAAGAATCCTTAATTTAAAATTTGCGTTAATACGATTGAGCCATATTCCAGTTGTACAGCATTGCAATGCTGTAAAAACCCATGGGTAATCGAATACAATTTATAAACCTTCAGTATTACAGTTAACTGCTGTCATAACGAAAGGAAAAACGTATGCCTTTTTAACTTTTTGAACTAGTAGGCTGACTAGTTTTGTTACTAGCATGTATTTTTCAATTATTAGTAATTAATTCAACTGTGATTAGCATATTCTCCCAATTAATAGTAGTGTTTATACTTTTGTTGTTAGTTATTGTTATAGTAACTTTTAACAAATTGCACATTTTTTGATAACGAATTCTATAGGGATCTATATTCCAATAAAAACATTTCAAATTGGACTATATATTCCAGCTTTAATAGCTACATTCTAGACAGCTATCTGTGAGACCATGTATGCCAGTCTGTAATATGAATACTAGTGTCTATTCATTTCGTACAAATTGAGATAGACACTAGTAGTAGGTGCCAGCAACAACCAGTATGCATACTGCTTAAAAGTGACTATATCTGTACAACAAATCCCCAATTCAGTTAAAAAACATTTGTTGCAAGTATAGTTTATTTTTCCAGTATGGGAAAAGTGATTATAGTAGGAAATGAATAGGCTAATTAGTGACTAATAATAGCCTACTAAACTGAAGTATTACCGTAGTGAAATTGAAAAGGATAGGCTACTAGTCACTATTGGTTTACCTATTAAAAAAATACTAGTAACAAAAACACGTACTTGTTATTTTTAAAGACCAAATGTTAAAATGACTTGCCATACAATTCCTTTTTTTTATGTTTGCATTCCCTGTAGCTCATTTCATGGGATATTATTTTCACCCGCTGCGTGATGTGAAGCTCTATCAGTAGGTTGAAGATGAAATAAGTGTCCTGACTGGATTGTCATCTTCAGCTCTGAGCGGTGGCTGCAGAAGTAGCCCGAGGAGAGCTGTAAATGTATTTCTCTTAGCCATAACTAGTGTGAATTACCTGTCATGCTGGAGAAGGCGAATTGTGTTAGTCTGTTTATTGAGGTTGCTACATTTCCCAGCGGAGAGCTGAGGAGATAGATGAGTTGAGATGAATGACAGGATGGATGGCTGGCTCGCCACTTGACATCTCCCCTTAGCTGCTTGAAGCTTTAATTCTGTCTCAACTGGAGGCTGGAGAGAAGTGGGGTAGAGAGTTTGTTTGGCCCTCACAACAAAAATTCTGCTGAAAAGGATCTTGCTTTTCCCCAGTGACTGCATTTTGTTGTTAGGCTGCTTTATGTGCAAGTATCTTCATTTTTTCCCCTAGTGGTAGCAATTGCTTCAAAAAGAGCTCTAGATAAACTTACATCACTATTCCAGTCATTCGTTTTTGCACTTAAGTTAATTAACATTACGAGTTTTGCATTTTAAAATTGAGAAAGACAAATAAGTTGCTTTCTGTTTAAAAAAACAATTTTTTTTTTCTTAATTTGAACCATTATGAGTCTTTCTAACACCATGTGATTCGACTTGTAGGTGAATGAGTGTAAAACCTGAGTGATTCTTATGGTTCAGCTGCTTTCAGAAGATATAAAGTGACCTTCCCAGTTCCATTTAATCAGAGGTGCTGTTCATTTTTGCAGAGTTCGCATTTGCAATTTAAATGGATTGCAATTGGGTTAAGGACAAGGAACGGAGTGATATTCTCAGTCATTTGCCTTCTCAAAGGAATTTTAACACATTTTAACCTTTATCAGAGTTTAAGAAAAGTAACAGAGTGATTGCATTGCATATCTTACTGGACTGCAAGAACCTGCATTCAAGTGATCTGGTATACTTTAAATTAAATGTGCCACTCTCAGTTATTACGAAAACTTACCGGATTGCATTCATAAGAAATGAAACTCCTGTATGCTGCAGTTTTCATATGAATTTCTTCGAAAGCATTTTGGGTTGGTTGTGCTCCTCTTCGGTAGCTGGTATGGGACTTCATGTACTGATGGGTACAATCCTGCAATAAAAGCCTTTTTGAAGCCTTAGGTTTTTGGAACCTAAACATTGCTCTTCAGAGAAAAAAAACTCACAGTTATTTCTTTCTTTCGGAAGTGTGCCGCAGGCAGTGTAGAGTCCTGATAATCCCAGCGGCACCGGGCTCTGGACTTTATGCCTGGTGCAGTAATTAGTGGTGCGGCGAAGCCTTTGGCTTTATTCATTTTGATTCATTATATGAACCGATACCACGCGGCTCCAGCATATGTAGCCAGAAACCTTAATTGGGTGTCCTTGTATTATGTCAGACTATGAAAGAATGTGAGGTTAATTGTTTGCCCCCCTTATTTGTTATTGATTTATGCGTTGGCCAAATGCATCTTAAGAGGCATACTTGTTTAGAAAAATGTCATCATTACAGATGTGTGAAGGAAAGAAGTGAACCTAATAACTTTTACCTTTTAAAGACATATAATGTCCCTGTTTATATGAGTCCAATCATATAACATCATAATTTAAAAAATGTAATGAAAGTTTGAGATGATTGTTGAGCCTCGTTTCTACACAAACAGCATTGTGCAAAAAGAGCCATCCAATTTCCTTCAAATGGAGCATCTATTCCGAACCCAGTGCACGTCGCTGGCCTTGAAGTGGCAAATGAATGTAGACAACCTTAATGTTAATTGGAAATGGGAACGACTTCGGGCCGCATAGTGTTGCTGTCACCTTCTAGTGATTTTATTTATTCCACCGAGAGTTTTACTCTCTCTCCCGGCCTGCTTGCAGATTTCATGCTTTGCTTGATTTGTATCGCATCTCATGTTCTGAGTTCCTGCGAGTTTGGTTCCAAAAGTTCACACTTGCTGTGCTACAGAAACTTGTATTTCTCTTGGTCTGTTTCTCGTATTATATGCGGCGTTCACCTTCAGAGACCCCTTTTTCTGAACCGCGCAACAGGCAGCTGCATCTGCTGCCCTGTGACCCCAGTAAACCCGGTGGTGGGCTTTAAACTCGTGGTGATATTTGGGTTGATTTGTGGTAGATGCAACCGCTGAGTTTCTGTTCAGCTGCCAAATGTGATCTCTACTGGCTTCTGTGAGTGGGATGGAGAGAGGAGGATTTTTAGCAGGGAGAGAGAGATAGAGACGGATGGACTAACATTAGAGAGTAGAGAGGATGTGATGAGTGATGTATCTACAATGGAATACAAGGAGGCCAAGCAAGACATGCAGCCCGCAGGAAGATTGAACTGAATTCTAATCATACCGCATGTAATGCCAGGGGGCCACAAGACCAAAAAAGCCAATGAGAGGTTCTCATTTCTCCACTGGCACGTCTTTTCCATTTTTTTGTTGATGTCTCTCTCGCTCATCCCAGCCTCCTCATCCCGAGAGGAAGAGCTGAATGTCAAAGCACAATAGACAGCTGACTGTCTTTGTAGTCTCAAAGGCACCTTTACTCTGGCTCGCACGTACAGTCGTTACATCAATCTGACGTTTTGATGTGGCGTCCCCTGCAAATATTTTATTAGATAATGAGCGCTCAAATAAGGATGACCGCTGTTAAACTCATAGTTCGTTGTCGTTGCTTTGGTTTTGCCGAAGAGAGCGTCTGAGTAATGAGGGGTTCGGAGGGTTGAGTACAAAGTGAAGTCAGGGTCCATCTCTCAGCAGTCTCTCTGATCAACATGAGATGAGAGGGAGCCGTATTCTCGTCCGTTGGTACTCGCGAATGACATCCAGCTAATGAAGTGCCACTGACCTCCCTCAAGAGCTCATGTTAGAGGCTGTTAAGGGGCTTCTGTGCTGCTTGTTTTAATGTCAGTAATGGCAGAATGCATTTCAGAGACACTTGTTCACCCCATCAAAGGCTAGATCCTCTCAGTGCAGACAGTATTGTTATTCCAGTTATCAAAAGCAAGTCCTTGTAGAAATTATGAACTACCTCGCTAAGCGTGCCGTCTTATTTCAACAAACAGAATTGTAAATAGGGAAACTGCGTCTGCCATTGGTTGGTCGAGTCCTGTTTCAATCTCATCAGTTGAGCCTGTGTCTGGACGCTCAAATGTTTTGAAGTTACCACAGTATTTACACTTTTGGGGGAAAATCAATCTACAAATGGATTACTTATAGTTGTCTTTGAGATTTGGGGAAGTATTTTATCCTAGGAAATTCACAGTTAATCAGCGTTCAGTTGGTTTATAGCTGCATTTTTAAACATGAGAGTTAAAAATGTATTATTTGAAAACATTACTCAAGATACAGTATATGAATGAATATTCAATCAAATTGATTATCATCATTTATTATTATTATTTATTCACATATTAGTACCTTAAAGGTACATATTTCTACTTTAAAAGTACATATTTTATTTCCTCTACTAAATGTATTTATTTTTAAACTAATTATTGCATTATTTAAAATTTATAATTTAATTATAATATTTTTATATATTATTAAAATGTTATTTATTTTATTTAAATTTTATTTTAGTATTTTATTTTTAGTATATTTCATATATTATTTTTTAAATTATTTTTATGTAGAATAAATGAAGCATTAATATTATTATATAACAATAATGTATTTTCAGTGCACATATTAATTTTCACATGCAGTGATAACTTCATATATTCACATATTTAATGCTTGGAAGGTTCTATCATTTTTCGTAGCAGTATGTGAAGTCCTTAAGAGACTTTCGTATAGTGTCAAGGGGCAGTAGACAGTGCCTTGGGCAGTGAAGTACCTTCATATTTTGATAAATGCCCACACAGTTTCTGTAATTATGAGATAATGGCTTAGGTCAATGTCTCTGGTAGTCCATTTAAAGTTGAAGGTGAGGGATCACATGCCCACAAGCCGTGAAAGTTTCTACTAATGACTGTGGTCAGACTTTCTATTAAAGCACATATCTTGGATTTTCCTGGGCTGATTGAAACAGAGCAACACAGCGTGTTTGTGCGAGCTGCAGGCTTTTATTGTGCTGTTATTTACTGTATTTTTCCCAAACCGAATCTCACCCTCGTGTGCTCCATGCTGTGGAAGTCTGAGGTACTTTCTTTCATTAAATACTTCCAATGGCACTGTAAGACGACAGACGGCTTTGCTTTAGTCCATTAACTCTCCTGCCTCCCTGGCAGAGGAGCCCGATTCATAATCATATACTTCGTATACTTTCATCAGCCCGTTGACTTTCTACTTCTTTTAATTGTGCACACATATTGATGTCTTTGAAGTGAGGCTAGAAAGAAACGTCATAATTCCTGTGTCGTTGCTCTATAATTCATGCTTCTAATAACATCCTTTTAACATTTTCTGTATTTTAACACAGCATGTTTTCCCCACAGCCCCCATTAAACTTGCATGCTGATAGCTTTATAAATGGTTCTTAAGATCACGCTTATGCATGCATCTGGCTGCGTTCTGTGTCTTCAGGCTTGTTAAGGAGGAGCGTGAGGCTGAAATGTGTACACAGCGCTCACCACGTCTCCGTCAGAGCCGTCTTTTTCATCTGGGCTCCGACAGGGATACTCACACGCTTGAGGCCTTTGGGCGAGGCTGCAGGAGGGAGGGGGAATTTAGGAGTTTCTAGAAATTTTAGGCGATAAGGAAGGAAGTGAGTGTGTCATGACTCAGTGGACAATGAATATGGAAGAGGTCGTATCTATATAGAGGCTCGAGCCATGTTTTTCAGCCAGAGCCCTTGAAGGTACGCCAGGGGGGGTCTGAGGAAAAGTAGCACGATATACACTTTGTGACATTTCTAACTACTAGTTAACTAAAGATCTGTTAAGCATTTTATAATCTAGCAATGTTAATGTTCTTATGGTCAGTGACATGATTCTACTTTTATTTAATTCACAGTATATAAATGCTATGAACTGAATATTTCTATTTTACGATAAACACGTTTTAATTGAAAATTAATTTTAATATTTTTTTGGGAGGATATAAAGTCATACAACTGCCCTGATATCATGATGATTAAAAATCTTGATTAAAAAATGAAATAAAGTAGCTTGATTGTATCTCTCACTTTCTTTTATGTCTTAGAAAAGGTTAATAAATCTTATAAAATATCATAGAATTTGACCTGGTTAGTTCAGGTTTTAAAAGATCTTATGTGGCAATCTTCCAAAAACTTGCTGATATTTATGAATTGATAATTTATGGTATTTGTGAAAGATACTTATTTAAAAACATGATTAAGATGTGTACATTCATACTTTGGAAAATATGTTATTACATTTGCTCAATATGTATTACTTTTGCTTAAAATGGTCTAAAAGATTTTTCAAAACTGTGTCAAATGTAACAATATTTTTATGAATGTTTTGAACTAGATTTTAAAAGTTATTTTCTTTATCTTGGACACTCTTATTCGTCATTGACCCCTTAATAAAAGTTATTATAAAATATTATATGGGTGTAGCTGTTTTATACTGGCGGTATGAGTTGAAAACTGTTGCTAGAAAAAGACAAACAAATGACGTCTGTATGGTCACATTCTCAGACTGAGGCATCTACATTTTCTTTCCGAACAAATGTTTTCTGTTCCATTTTCAGAAGACAAACAATCTAATCAGTCGTATTTATGAGCAGTCTTTAGTTAGAGACTGTGATGTAATATTGTCATGCTTCTGCTGGGACATCCTCCTCCTGTAAAGTCCTTCACTTTTCCCTGACAGCTCGCAACTTCTCTAATAAAGTACATTTATCATCTGCAAACAGCAGACGTGCCGATAAAATTGTCTGTTTTGCTGAAGATAATTACTAAATCTGTCTGAGTTCTTTCTCCTTTCATACCTGTTCCCTTCTGCCAGCTCTCCCCCCGCCCCTCCACTCGCTAGGCTATTGACAGCTTAATAAATTTACCTTGGAATCTGAAATTAGCTCGATCGTATCTGTCGCCGGTCCTTTGCAAGTATTGATTCTGGATATTAAGCCTGTCGGTGCGCATATGAAATGTGCCATCTGCACGATATGGCAGGTTTGCCCATGATTTCGTGTTTCATATCCGTATTGGGGCAGATCAGAAAGTGTTGGGTTTTTCTTGCTGTTGTTGGTATTTGATGGCATGTGATGTTAATGGGTTTATTTACCCATTCCTAACAGGCGCTGTGTACTCAGTAGATCAGCATTTTTTCCTTTCCCCTAAGGCGATTGCTTTGACATTTTGTCTTCACATTTTCATATGGGATTTAAAATTTGGCAGCACTTAAATCTCCTGCATTTTAATCTCTTTCATGGTCTATTAAGTTATTTCAATCAACAAACTTGTAGAGTATGTTTTTAGGACTTCTTTTTGGATTTGTTTTCTCATCTTCGATGAAGAAATGGCAAGGATTGAAAATTTCAAATGTGATAATTTATTCAGCAGTCTTTCAGTATAAGAATCGAAGGGAATTTAATGATTCCGGTTCTGAATTCTAACAGTTCCATTAACAATTCTTTTAAATGTGAGAAGGAAATATTTGGAAAGCAGAAACACAATTCTGTTGCCAAGTGCTTGGATCATTTTCATAGTAAATGTGTAACAACTAAGTAATATTTCATTCAGTCCTTAATTTTTTATAAAATACCACTGACAGAATGTCATAATTATCATTATCATATGAACAACTAGTCAGTATCTACACTAATTTAGGCCTTAAAGGGATACCCAAAAACTTTTTTTTAGTCATTATTTACTCACATTCATGCCGTTCCAAACCTCTGAGTTTTTTTTGTGGGACAAAATATATTTGAAAAATGAAAAGTTACTGGGGTCCAGTGTTGTTTTGACCCCCCCCCCCCCTTTTTAATATCTTTTTTTGAGAGTGAGAATGAGCTTTATTGGCCAAGTATGTTTGCACATACGAGGAATTTGTTGTAGTGACAGAAGCTTTACAGTGCAACAGAAAGACAGCAACAGGACACAGATAATAAAAGAATAGTAAACAAATATACAAATAGGCAATGTACAAAACAGCAAAACACAATATATAATATAGACAATTGTGTGTGTGCAGGTCTGATATGTGCAAATATATTAGACAAATGTCTAATATAAAAAGGGAGGGGGGGGGAGGGGGAGCAGGTGGTGAATACACAGACTTGTGTGTTCTGGCGCTTTATTGCTAAGTGTCTATGAGATGGATTGTTCTGAGGGAAGAAACTGGTTCCTGTGTCTGGTCGTTCTGGTGCTCAGAGCTCTGCAGGCGTCGTATCAGACGGTAACAGTTCAAAGAGGAGTGTGCTGGATGAGGGTCCAGAGTGATTTTGCCAGCCTCTTTGCTCACTCTGGATAAGTACAGTTCTTGGAGACTGGGAGGTTGCGCCAATGGATTGGCTCAGCAGTCCAGACTACCCTCCGTAGTCTTCTGAGGTCAGATTTAGTAGCTGAGCTGAACCAGACAGTTATTGAAGTGCAGAGGATGGATTCAATGATGGCAGAGTAGAACTGCTTCAGCAGCTCCAGTAGCAGGTTGAATTTCCTCAGCTGGCGAAGGAAGTACAACCTCTGCTGGGCCTTTCTCACAGTAGTCAATGTGATTTTTTTGTTTGTTTGTTTGTTTGTTTGTTTGTTTCACAGAAGAAAAAAGTCAAACAGGTTTGTAACAAAAAGAGGATGAGTAAATGATCACAAATTTCCCATTTTTGCATGAACTATACATTTGTAGGCCTATTTATGTTTTTGATTCATGAACCAGCTCATAAGAGTCATTATCTCAAGAATCGATCTTCACTGCTTGTACGTTTCGCTCTGAATACCAATGGAGGGAACAATTTCGGTGATATATTTAATCCTATTGGAAGAATATTGTAAATTTTAATACCACTAATAACACTGAAAGTCGCAAAAAATCATTTGGATCTAGTATTTTCCATTTCTCTGTTCTGTAGTAAAAACCAAACCTGATTGAATCTGAACGCAAGTAAGTTGTTCCTTACCACCATTTTCGGTTCTGTCTGTTGCTGTTCACTGGGGAACATGCTCTTGAGGTCTCCTCCATGAGGAAATTTGCTATCTGAGAGCATCAGACTGTGAATATTTATCCTGTTTTATTTTTATCCCATCCCTTTTAGTCGAACGCTCTACAATAGTTATGACAGTATTCCAAAGTGCAGCAAAAAGCCTCTCTTAAACAGAGCAGTGACACTTTCGTCTCTGCCCAGATCGTGTTATGCCCTCCTTTTCTCCTACCCCATCATCATCTTCTATGTCTGTGTGAACTGGAGCATTGGGACTCCTCTGAAGTTTGTTTACAGCACTATCAATCAACCTAGTGCCACCTCCACCCCCTCAGGTAGCTGACATACACACACTCACACACTTCATTTGGCTCTGGTTTAACAGTACTGCTCTGAGATGCATGAGATGACACAGAGAGGCAAAGTGACTGAGAACAAAGTTGCATGTAGGATGCTCTTTCAAAATAATAATGGAAATGAAAATTTGAAAGGGCTGAGGATTTGCAGAGCGTAAGTTCTCTTCTTGCATGTGTAATCGCAAGATAATTGGCCACATTTCCAAATGTGGATCCGCGGCCCCGGGGAAAACATTTGCAATAATCCTACTGATTTTCACAGCAGCTGTTTCCTAGTCCTGGTTCACATGCAGAGAGGTCTGTTTGACCTGAATGCAATGGAATCCCACAATGCACTCTGCCCAAAACAACCCTTTACATGTGTTATTCAGTGTTGGAGGTTCTGCAAGATGAGACGTGAGTATTGTGTGTTGTTTTTTTTCCCTACTTCAGTAGGAAAGCATTTGCAATTCACAAAATGTAAGGAGATTTGATGTTTTATGCTTATTTGCGAAAAGAGCTGATAAATAAATGAATGTGAAAATGAACCTCTGTAAGATTTCGATTGTGTGCATTTTTTTTTTTTTTTTTAACATCCGCCTCCTAGCCATCAAATTTAACACATGGGGGACTTAATCAGGCATTGGTCATTTTTATTTTCTGTATCCTTGATGTTTGATTCAGTAGAGATCAGATAGCATCGCTCTCTTTCTCTCCCCACAGGGCATGAACATTTTTAGATTATTATTCATATGTTAGCCACGAACTGAAGCACCTTCATCCAGAGAGCGTATTTCTCAATAGGCTTTTCTCTCCCAGCAAATCCAATTATGCCTCTTTGATAGATAGCCTTCAAACTTCGATTCTAGTATAACGGGTGTCAACAAATCACCCGTCACCTCTTCATTCACTTCAACAAGACGTTCCTGTCAATGTGTTGACTGTTTTTTCTGTTCATCCGTGTCTCTCTTATCCAATCCACAATGGGAGTTGCACTACTTCAGACTTTAAATGGACAGATTTTGCATAGTAGTAGTCTCCTGGGGTCCGTCTTTACCGAAACGTTCTCCGTGATTATCTTGTTTTCCTTTAATGAGTGTTTGTTCTCTGCTAATCAGTTTGGCAGGATGAAATGCAATGCATAGAAATTAAATATCATGTTTCAGTTAAGAGGCATGCAGGTATTCATTTTGTTGTGTTTGAGATTTGAATAGGTAAAGTAAACAATGTGCTCTATAAAACAAACGGTTTTCTCCAGCTCTCTCTGAAGCTTGACTCATAAAGCAAACACACTTTCAGATGGAATTTATTAAGTGCCGCGGTCTGTTTACTTGTTTATTGCGATGGCTGTAACAAATCTTGTCTCTTTCCTATTCTTCAGGCTCAGATCTGCAGGTGTGCCAGCCGAAAGGGCTGACCTGCTGTTCTCGCAAAATGGAGGAGCGCTACTTGCTCATTGCCAAACAGAATATGGAGTCCAGTCTCCAGGCCACCAGCGCTCAGCTCAAAGTTCTCATCATTCAGAATGCCGCCCTCTTTCAAGGTGAGTTTCTGCGACAACACAATTAATAATAATACACACTGGGACTGATTCATGAAACTTTATGATCAGTTTAAGACACTTTTGCTTTATGAGGTTATAAAACAAAAATATTCTGATCATGATTCATGAATGAGAACCAGTGTTTTTAGATCAACTGACAAAGGTGCGGTCACATTATGATATTTTATGGGCCAAAAAGGTTCATTGTCAATAGTGTATCAATGTATGAAGCTCCCAAAGAGGTCACTTTCAAACCAAGCAACTTTTTGTTGGTTAACGTGGTGACTAATTAGTTGTGAAATGTGAAAAACTTTCGCCCACACACAGAATTCCTGGTCGCATGGATTCGTAATGAAAGAGACTGAAACTCACCTGCAAAAATCCGCAGAACAACGGTAATTGTGACCGCACATTCGGATGGCTGTGCAGTTTTGCTTTTTTTTTTTTGGTGATTCTTGCTAGTCATATTCTACAATATGAGATCCTAATTAAAGTGCAAGGCCGATTAGTCTTTTATGTCAGATATAAAAGTTAAAGCATAACTTAAAAAGTTAAGAAATAAGTGTTTGTGGAGTCAACAGTGTAACAGTGAAGTGTTCGTTGATTGCGTCATCAGTTCGCTCCTTTTGGTTCCTTATTAAACAGGCATCATAGACTTACTGTATATTTATTGCAAAGGCAATAAATAAATGTCTGAGCACGACACTAAGCAGCTCAGGACTTTTAACAGAAATTGAATATGCAATTTTTGTCTACTTCATAAAGCAAAGTCTTTCAAAGTGAATCCAATCTAGTCTTCGGTTGTTACTACACTTTCAGCAGTGTGACAATAGTTTAGCTGTTTTCTAAACACTGTTGCTTTTCCAGTAGTGTAACAAACTGCTTTGCTCAACAAGTAGTGGTGTTGCATAATAAATTGCTATATTGCTATTTTTTTGTCAAATGACCTACACTACAGCAATACACTCTCTAATACAAATAGCAGTAGCATTTTATTATCGTTTTGTAGCAGTATATTTAAAGGTAAAATTCTGCTATTCATCACTGTTTTTGACCTTATTACCATTCAAAAGTTTGGTGTCAGTAGTAGTTTTTTTTTTCAACCTGGTCTCATGGCATAAACGTACCTGGGGCACTTTTTAGCGAGACCGTTTTTACGTACCTTACTGCACGTTTCTCCCTAGTTTCAAAGAGAAATGTCCACTGAGTGGCGCTAAAACACGGGTTCAATACGTAAACCCTGGCACATTTTTATTACGTTGATATAGGTACGTATTGCTGTGTTTTTATTACGTTGCTTCAGGTATGTATTGCGGCGGTTCTGAATTCAAATATCCGGGGACCGTAGCTAAAAATTAAAGCTCTATCGTGTTGGAAATATGCCCTACACCAAACCCAACCCTAAACCTACCCGATAGAGTTAACAAATGCAAAACTGATATAAAAACGCATTTGTTGATGCAACCATGCTATTTGAACTTCCTTATATGCAGATTTGAACTGTTTTGTCGAACTGTAGTTACACGGGATTCGAACCCGAGCTCCTCACCTCTCAAGTACGTCTCCATACTCCGTGAGCTACCAACAAACCTACTGTCTATGAAAACCCATAGATATGAAGCTGGATATGTGTGATGCTAATATTCAAAAGCATCACTTTTCAAATTTCAAGTTTTTTCAAATTAATATTGTTTTGAAGTCCTAACTTGATATTCTTCAAGTAATTGTGAGAAAATACGCTTTATTAATCGAAACTGTAAATTTGTGTGAAAAGGAATAAAAGGCTTCGGAGTTTTACTGCCTCTAGTGTTCATTTCTTTTGGAAACTGCAGTGATATGTACTTACTGGTACATATTTCGCATCTTGCCAAAAAGTGGCCCCAGGTATGTTTATGCCATTAGACCAGGTAGTTTTTTTTTTTAAGAAATTAAAATTTTATTGAGTAAGGATGCATTAAATTGGTCAAAAGTTACAGTAAAGAAATTGAAAATGATACACAGAATTTCTATTTCCAATAAATGTTGTTCTTTTGAACTTTCAAAGAGTGCTGAAAATTCAGCTTTGCATTAAAATAGAAAACAGCTATTTTAAATTGTAAAAATATTTCACAATATTACAGTACTGTTGATCAAGCAGCCTTGGTAAGAGACTTCTTTCAGAAATATTAAAACAGTTAACGGATTCCAAACTTTTGAGTGATAGTGTAGATTAGATTAGATTAGGTTTCTAGCAGGCCTATTATTTGTTGTTGTAGCTATATTGTCCCTTCTAACCTTTCTTTAATTTCAAAGTTGCTTCCCCAGCACTGATTACAAATGGACAGCCAATTACAAATAGAAAGTAGCATTCACGTTGATTGAAAAATGGATCTTCTTGATTGGTCAGTTTAATGAGTCATGTAATTTGGCATCAGTGGGTCGCTTCCACTAATTGTGTTGCACTAACAATGTTAGCATGGTGGATTTAGCTAGCCCCTGTCTGTTCAGAGAGGTGGTTCAATGCTAATTGCTTCAGCATTAGGCCTGAGAGAAATTCCCAAACAGCCTGCAGAATTTCTGAAATGTGCTCTTGTCTCGTCGTGTTCTTCCCCGGCACGCTCCCGCGGGGAATTGCGAGCGGGCCTTGTTTGCAATCTTCTGTGCTGCTCTCCCCATTGCTTTTGATTCTTTTGTACTTTTCGCGGCTGACACAGATCAAAGGGCTTTGCTCTCCACTCCAGCATCCTCCATCCCTTCCCTTCACTCAACTCCCATCAGCCCCTGCTACCCCTCCCCACACTAGCCTGGCTTTCTCACACACCGCGAGCAGCGCCAAAGAATCGGCTCTTTGAAGTCAACTTTGCCAAACAATCATAAAAGTTAAGAGGCTCTGTCACAGGGACTTTTTCAGGGCATCTAGTGATGAGCGCCATGCGCCAGTTTTTCGGGTCCCCTCATCAGTCTCATATCGCATTTAGTCACAGTGTGTCTCTTTTGATTCATGTCAATGGCTTGGTTAAAAGCCTCTAAAATCTTAAACGCAATCAGCCTGTGGGTGACAAAAGAGAGACATGTGGCATGTGAGGAAGTTTTTTGAGACTTCACTTTGTGATTCAGTCTGTCCTACAAATCAGGAATTCTGAAACAATCTGAAAAATGAGACACAATATAACGGTGGCAGCATCTGCTATAAAATCTATAATCTGCTATAAAATATAAGCATCTGCTATAAAATAAAACGGTGGTACCTTTTCAAAAGGTACTAATATGTACCTTTTCGGTACTAATATGTACTTTTAAAATACTACTATGTTCCTTTAAGGTACTAATATGCATCCTTTAAGGGTAAATAAGGTGCAAAAGTGGCCACAGTGACAGCTTTTGTACCTATTTTCTGAGAGATTAGCACGATAGCGTAGTACAATTTGATATCATACATAATTGAGAAGTTGTTAACCTGAGAACTTCAGGTGCTATTTGTTGTATCAATCATGTTTAAAATTATACAGAATGCCACTCATGACACATTTTATGGGGTAATAGTGATACTTTTATGATTTAAGGCTTGTTTATGTCCGTTAACAGTGTTTTTTTTTGTTAGTGTTTTCTTGTCAGTGTTATTTTAATATCATTGAGATACTATTATATAGTTTTTCTTAATATTCTGAAATAATATCTTTTTTGTTGTCCAAAGCATTCATCTAGCCCATATTTATCAAGAAAAACAATTAAAAAACAGTGCAGACAAACACCTTCCTTCGTGCGGATGATGAACCAGGGTCGGAAATTAACAGGGGCTTGTGGCAAAAATGCCACCAAAATGAACAAAAATGCACCACAAATTCAAGATAAAGGGGCTAAAATTGCCTCTGCACAATTAAATAATCGATTACAGCTGTTGCGATTAAAAAGAATTGTGAAAATGAATGAAAAGTGTCTATTCGCAGAATTACATTTTGAATTGTGCACACTGCAACAGATTGCATTTTACGCATTGCTTTTTTTGTAGCGCAATCACACATTTCCGTTGAGCTTAGGAATGCAATGACCAATCAGAGAGGCTTAGATTAGTCAACGCTGGAGTTCTTGTTGAGTATGCACACTCACCAGTTGAATTCATAATGAACTGACTGACTTATAAACAACACTGTGCAGACATGAGGTAAATAAAAGATTCATTTCGTAGCTTCAATGATTATGACAGGAGTTTTTGCATAACTTGCTCTAGACTAGATTAACGTCATGGACCAACATGTTTGTTTGTGAGGACAGAGCTAGAATATAGCCATTTCCCCAAAATGCAGATGCAAAACACAAAGTTTTTATATGTATTCTATTAATCAATATTATTATCAATCATTATTACAATATTAAGAGCAATAAGACAATAATGATTTTTGACATAATATTGCAGCCTAGCTCCTGTTTTAAACATATAATCCAGATACAATTTTAAACAGTCAGTTGTTATTAGCAGCAGTTTAAGTATTTTGATTGATTGAAGTAATTGGATAAATTCAAGTATTTGAGATTAAAGAAAACACATACAATTATTAAGGTGGAAATAAAAATTGCTCTCACAAATATAAAAAATAGATTTTCAGGGGGCAAAAAATGCATCTTAATGGAAAAGTTAATTTCAGTGAACCTTATGAATTATGTGAATATGTTTTGAGCGTCACTGAATGACATCTTGATAAAGTAGATATTAGAGAGAATATTCATCTAGATCAAGTTTGCTGGTTACACAATATTTCTGCCAGCTGTTAAACTGAACCGGTGATTAATGAAGTGCTGGAAGGGATCATTTAGAGCTAAAGATGGACGCCAAACCCTGGTGGAAAACCAAGTCAGTGAGGTGTTTTGGTCTCACTTGTCATTCAGATTGACAGACAACTCTAATTCCTGTTAGCAGGACAGAGTGAGATCTGCAGCGGCACACAGAGCTGCTTTTTAACCGCTTTGGGAAGGTACACAGCATGTAAATGACACTGACTCTTTTTTTTTATTCAGAAACAAATTAACAGGTAATCCCCATTTCAAAGACTGTAATATAAAAAGAGAGGCATGCTTAATTTATCCATTTTCTCATCCTCAGATCCACCCTTGAAAGACATGCTTTAGGTATTGATGTGTGTGAGTTCTGGGTGAGTGTGTCTGCTGCATAACAATTTCTTCCCAATATAAGATAAAAGTCAACTTTATTAGTAGTGCCTTTTCAAACCAATAACAGCTTATCATAAAACTGCAAACAATATTGAAGTGCAAATTAACGTGATGCTTTAAGACACAAACAGACACATACACACACACACACACACACAAAATGATTGTTTTGCGTTCTGTGTTTATTGCTCTAGGACAGAGCTAGTAAAAAAGATATGGAAAACACAATGTAAATCTTTGTTTATAGTTTGAAATATCGTCGTATAATGGAGACTGAGCCTCAAAAGCAGTTTAGATCTGGGGTCTTCAACAGGGGGTCTGTGGCAGCACGGCAGGGGGTCTGCGAATTATTGTTTGATCTCGAACAAATGTTTGTGGAAAAAAAAGAAAATGTGTATTAAATAAAAATACAATATTAATAGTTCAGTTGAATATTTCAGTGCCCTTCCCACATTATATATTAGTCTGCACACTATATTATGTATTAGTTTGCACACTGTATTATATTAGCAGTAGTCCATTGAAGAGTCTGGCGTCAGTCTTTTCATCAAAGGTGACAGTAAAAACATTTATGTTAAATAATATTTCTGTTTCAAATAAATGCTGTTTTTAAACTTTCTATTTATTGAAATTCCTGAAAAAATATTAAATTGTCAGAAAAATAATAATAATAAATAAATAAATAATAAGCACTACAACTGTTTTTAACATTAAAATTAATAAGAAATGTTTCCTGAGCAGAAAATCAGCATATTAGAATGATTTCTGAAGGATCGTGTGACACTGAAAACTAGAGCAATGATGCTAGAAATTAATTACAGGAATAAATTATATAAAAAATATTAAAACAGAAAACAGTAATTGTAATAATGTTTCACTATATTACTGTTTCACAGTATTTTTGATCAAATAAATGCAAGCTTGAACAACATAAGAGACTTCTTGCAAAAAAATCAAACTTTTGAACAGTAGTAAATGACAGTGTTGATTATTTGTCATTGCAGTTTAAGCATCATACACAATGTAAATGCATGAATATAGTAGACTACTATACATTTTTATTTAGCTTGTTTTTTTATTCTGCTCAGACTTTATCAGCAGAGTAACAGGGGAGACTGTATTCACCATCTCTTCATGTTCAGCAAATCACAGCTCATTTTGTTTTTATGTGCCGTTGAAGGCAAGATAGCCTCTCACACACACTTTCTGACAGCTCTAGACAAAACAGATGTTACTGGCTCTCTAGTTTTAACCCAATCAGATCTTTAGAGGAGCACAAGTACTTTAGACTTCACAGTAGAGGATCCATTAAGACTACATTTAGCTCAGACTCCATGCTCATTTCATGACTAAAGTTCAGACTTATAGTTAAGCAAGTCATATTCAGTCAAGCGTTACATCATCCCTCATCATCCTTGAATGAGATGTCTGGTTGCTATAGACATTATGCCAGCCTGTGGTTTGTTTGGTCCCGAGCAAAATTTAGCAATAGTCTCGCACAATTCAGTGCTTCTATACCTCAATGAGCCACTTTATCCAGTGCAACAGCGAGTAATCAAAGGTTATTTCAGTTGACGCTGCATGTCCAATTCTCGTCCCAACCTTGTTAGCGCTGCTCGATCTTAAGTGCTTTAGGCGTCTGGTCTTAGTTTCAATGTTTTTTTTCCCCCGTCCCGCTTTTTCCCGGCATACTCCTCTCTAATGCTGCCCGCTCCGCTCTCTCTCCGGAGTCATTTAGCTCTTTGTCGAAGTTTCGCCATAACCCAATAACGGCCTGGCTGACAGAGAGCTGGACCGGCCGTGAAAGCCATCTGAAGTTGTTTACTCACCGCCTAGGGCGAATTTAATAACTTAATGATGGTTAGAAACGTCTGTGCCATCTCGCAAACAAGCCCTTTGTGCCTCGTTTGCCTGATGAGTGAAAATATACTTGCCATCACCGCATCTTTCTCTCGCAATTATAATTAGTTTTCTCTCACAGGCTCTGTGGATATTTATGGGCTGGTGTCGTAGGGGCGCACAGGCTCGTCGAGGTCTTTGGTGCTCGATTGAATATGCAGAGTCTAGTGGAGACTGATCCAGCCTGGTGTAATCCTCAAAGTGATCTCTCTCCCCAGACTTTGTGCTGTGGTAAAGAGACCAAAAGCTCGGAGGGTAAGGAACAGCTTAGAGAGTGACTTTGTCTCTGAAGAGTGACTCAGTGGAGACTCAGACTGCAGACCGCGCCGGGAGACACACACTTCAATAGAGTTTGCTTAGGATGAGCCTTAACTACAGTGCAGTTAGTGAAGTTCTGTGGAGCCTTATGCTGTCAGTTATCTATTGCTTTCTAAGTTAAGCACTGCTCTGTAACTGCCCAAGAGCTCTGAGGTGTTAAAACAAAGTGTTTTCCTTAAGCAGCAATGGTGAATTGAATGTAAAGGGCATTATTTTCTCAGATAGCGTATGTTCAGGCTCTTTCTGTAATTATTTAGTTTTGTAAAATGAAAATCATTACGAGCAATTGAATGGTATACAACTATGTAGATTATTCAGGCAATTATTCAGTTTTCAGAGCCATATATTATAGATTGCGTTCAAATGTTTTTATTATATTTTTATATCATATTATATTATATTATTATTTATTTTCGAAATATTTAAATTATATGTTAGTATAATTCTATATTATAGTTTATATTTATTGTATAATATATTTATTATTTGGTCAAATCAGTTTAAAGAGGATTATATATTATATTTATATAATACATTTTTAAATAAGTAAAAAGTATTTTACACTTGAATTAAATTATATATTTTGTTTAAATAAGTTTTTATTATTTTTTATGTTTTATTATTTTTTATATTATTAGGTCAAATCCATTTTAGGGACCTGATATAATATATTTATTATATTATATTATATTATATTATATTATATTATATTATATTATATTATGTTATGTTATGTTATGTTATGTTATATTTGTAAAAAATATATGATATATTAGTATAATTCTATATTGTAGTTTATATTTATTTTATAATGTGTTTATTGTTTAGTCAAATCAGTTTAAGGAGCATATATTATATTATATTATATGTTACTGGATTATATTTATATATTATATTTATAGAATATATCTTATAGGTTGTATTATTAGATTTTTTTTCTTTTCAAAGTGTATTTTATTTTTTAATGTATTTTATCCAACTCTCTCTGTGTCCCTGTTTCTGCTGCTGTACTATTAAGACATAAATGACCAGAGTTAGGATTGATATGTGTAATGCTGTGTAATGGTCATTATGACGTTCATCAGGCCAGGGCGACCGAGTTGCTGAATCGTGGGCGAGTGCTGATATGCAGAAATGTACGGCCATATGTTACTGTGCTCAAGCTTGTGACATCAATTCCATGATGCTTTCTGAACAACCCAGGTTAGTTTCCTTTCAAAAGAACAACAAAAATCCATTTTTCCATGATACTGCAGTTAAAGCAAATTTACATAATGTTTCTAAACAAACAAGTATAAAACCATTTCACAACAAGTTCATCAGACATCATGACTCACTGTGCAGAAATGCGCATCTGAACATTAACCATGATGACCGTGCCATTGAGGTCTAATTGTCGCTAATACATTAGCATGCATCTACATGAGTAAAGCTATGAGGTAGCAGTGCTCTCTTGATTATGACAGTAATTACATTGCGAGGTGGCAGACGGTTTGCCTGGTGTTTGTGAATGAGAGTGGTGCATTGGAGCAGGTGATTAGAGTCTGGCCCTGAATTAGCAGATGGTGAGGAGGAGAAAGACCTCCTGAGTGTCCATGCGAGCTCCGGAGAGACAGCGAGCTGAGGGGAAAATCAGCGCCGAGGAGGAAGGGCGTCACAGGGCAACAGCTCATCATATATTCCTTCGTGCAGATTGTTCCTAATACCCGCCCACACATTTCTGGCCCAGAAATCTCAAACATTACAACCTTACACCCAAGTTCCTTTGTGCCCCAGTTCTGTCACAAGCACATGTAGCAAGTCTACTATAACAAATCCTTCTGCAACATGTTTAAAGCCCCCATTTACACCTTCAGCTCCTCCCTGACCAGCTTATTCCTGTCTGTCACCCGCTCCAGTGGCTTAACGTTGCGGTTGCATCCCCTGAGGTACGAGTATTTCCCCCTGCTTTGCTTTCAAGCATGCGCTTTGTCCTGTCGGGTTTGTGTGTTTCTAATCATCCTCCTGATGTTTGATTTGGACCACACTTTTGCCCAAATTCTGCGGCTGTCTCTTTGTTGATAGTGTGGCATCCAGTCTGCTCTGCATGGGGTGTATTTGCATTTTCATTGTGGCCGAGGAAAATCGTGGCTCGGGAAATCTTCAATAGCGGCCGCATTATCGCCCCGGAAAGAAAAGCGAACTCTCCGAGAGTTCAATTTAGTGAGAAGTGTGGTATTTCTTTCTAGTGTCTTGCAGTGCTGGAGACAAAGGCTTATTTCTTTACTTTGATGAAGACGTGTTTTATTGTGACTTTTTATGGCTAGGAAGGCCCGTCGAGTCGCTGTGGAGCGGGAAAAAAGGAAATGGGACAAGTTGCAAATGACAAACAATGGGCTAAATGGACATGAATTATACATGTTCCGATTTCTCTCTCTCGTTCTTTGTTTTCCATTTGCGTTCTCACATAAACTTCGCCACCCACTCATAGATATGCACTACGGAGGGCATTAGCGCCGGTTTGCTCCTCCGGCCTCATGACACTACATCAATGTGGCAATAGGTTATATGGAATTTAGTTGTCTCACCTCGTATTCCCTCAGAGCCGCTGTTAAATGCTGAATCTCACGGGCAGCGTTTGTGTACACGTGCTAATACAGGCCGGTTTTCCCGGGGAATGATGAATGCGTGTGTGCGTAAGGCCTTTTATATCTTGCTCACGATTCCTCAACTCAGCTCTATTCTGCTCTAATCATGCAAAACCGCAAAGTCATTTTCAGCACCGTAAGGTGTAAGATTGTGCTCTGTTTGTCTCGGTGATATTGAGAGCAAGGAACATTTAGTAATTATGCTTAATGATCTCTCACAAATGTACAATCTGCCGCCATAAATGTCACAGTTCAGTAGACTTGATGACGGGCGGGTTATTTGAGAAAGCGGTTTAGTGGATGTGAAGAAACAGCGGATTATATTAAGGAGTAATCCGTCACTATTTTCTGTCCCGTGCAGTGGCTGTTTACGCTATGCTAATGATCCAAATTCTTGCATGACTCCCGTGCTGAGATATTTCATCATGGAAAACAAACAAACAAGAGCTGTATTTGGATCAAAGAGCTTTCTGAAATAGTAGCATCAAAACCCCGTCAGTTGAGCACCACTTTCAACTCCCTGCCATCCTCCCCGAAAACAACTCTCCTTTACAGCACTCACTCTTTCACCACAGGAACCTCTCGAGTGGCTCAGACGCATTAAAGCCACTTGGGTTTAGCGTTCACAATACACCAAAGATGTCGAACAAAATGGAGGTCTCAAAGAAGCTGATTTATTTATTTTTTACTAGAATAAAGTGCAAAATATTGGGAAATTTAACATAAGGAAGGAAGAAAGTTATCAATTTAAAAGCATATTTGAGTAAAAGTAAAACAGTTTCCATATTTAATTATACTTGATAATGATTGTTCAATGATTGTCATAATTAACTCACCCTCATGTCATTCCAAACCCGGAAAATTTGATTAATCTTCAAAACACAAATTTAGACATTTTTAATGAAACCTGAGAGGTTTTAATGAAATTCCAGGTAATCAAATGTTCCCAGAAGGTCATAAAGACATCTTAAGATGAATGTGATGTCTTTTAAAGAGATATGATTGCTTTATATCATGAACAGATTTAATTTACACTTTTTCTTCACATAAACATGCATAAATAGAGCATACAAATATGCTAAAGCTCATGTATGTGTCATTAGCATGCACATAAAGAAGCCTCACTGCGTGCATCACTCATGCAAGTTTAATCTTCTGTATACGATTCAATTTATGATCTTTTTGGGTCTTTTAAGTTTTGGTTACCAGGACTTTCAGTGGAGAAAGAGAGACTTCTCAGGTTTCATAAAAAATATTTTAATTTGTTTATCAAATGTTAACCAAAATTGGATGTGTTTAGATTGACTTGAGAGTGAGTAAATTATAAAAGAATGTTTCATTTTGAGTGTATTCAAAAGTAATTAGTAAAAGCTTTTTTATCTTTGGAAAGTGTTTGCTGAAATTAACCCTGGCTTTAATGCACAAATTGTGTAGAGCAACAAGTTAAACCAACAAGTTAAATTTTTCACAACGTTTTGTTTTGACAACGTAAGGCTCTAGAACAAACTATATATATATATATATATATATATATATATATATGAAGGTCAAATATATGTATGAAGGTCGTTAACATAATGCTATTTGACTTTGACTAAATTAATGTTTCAAATATAATTTATTTTATTTTTTTATTTTTATCCTTAATGAGCAGTTTCTTTCAAATTAGCTTCCCCCCCTGTCTTTTATATCTTTCTGCTCTTCCAGTGCTGCAACATTTGTGTGATGTCCTTGTAAAATTGGTAAAAATTCTAGAAGGTGGGTGTGAGATTGAAAAATAATTTTTGACTTGAATGTCAATGAAGCTTTGAATTCAAAGTCTTGTCACAGTCTCAACCTTCATAAGAGACTTGATCAGTTAAAAGCAGATTTGAAATGTGGCGTGCACAAAACCAGCTGTTAAATACATAAATTATTGTTTCTCTCCGCAACTGTCTCTCTTTAACCTCTCGTCCTTTTGCATGTAGGAGGTTGTGTTTGTCATCTTAAACCTGCCCTCGTGAGGCTCTCGGTGCCCCACTAACGCCTGTGCATTCAAAGTCAAGGCCGATGTATTTTTCATTCAGTGCCTTGCATTATTGAGCAGCTTATGCAATACGTAACGTGTGCAACTCTGCCACGGCCATGTCAAAGACCTGAGAGCAGAGTGGAAGAGCTTGACTTATCTAACTCTCTAATTCACTGCTTTTCCACGTCTTTGTTTTAGGCTTCTTTTGCTCGGCCCATGTGGGAGTAAGGTAGGCAGGTCAGACGTACCAAATATCACCTGCAGACAAAGTCAATGCTTCTAAATGCGTTTACATTACCATTTAGTGTATTATTGCTTGAAACCATCCATCAAGGTCAGAAAGCCACGGAAACAAGACTTCGTGACTGTTAACCTGGGCAGGCAGCCAGTCTTTTAAACCTGAAGTGTGTCATTTTTTTTTCTGATGGTAAAATACTTTCTCCTGTCCAAGCGTATTATTCGAAGACAACTACAAGAAAGACATTTGTTGGTTGAGTTCCTGAAAAACACTCTGGCGCTGTCAGAACATTTCTGCTTTTTTGGGCATCCCAGACCAACAACATTGCCTTTCATTATAGCTGTGGAACACTGTCTGTTGGCATTTCCTATCATCTCAACACCACTTGCTGGGCTGGTGTGAGATACACCAGAAGTATATGATTCTACATCTCTGGCTCAGAAGAACCTGGCAGGAGCATTAAGAGGTTATGAACAATCACCCGTGAAAGTCATGTGACAACATGACTGGAGCCACAGGACAATTGTGTCATGATTAACTGATGACATGACATCTATCTATCTATCTATCTATCTATCTATCTATCTATCTATCTATCTATGTTTCACATGTTTAATTCAGTGTTACTTTCCATTTATTTGTAATTTGTGAAATATACTAGCAATTTCAAAGTGAAAATTGTTTCACCCCAATTTTTTTCAGTGACAGTTTTCAACTTTCTCTCCTGAGGCATTATGTGAAACTGGTTTGCTACCTTCATTTTTCACAATTTTGCAAATCAGGCACTGAAAAATCACATCTACTGTTCTACTGTTATATAATAAAATATTAGCAATATGTGTTGCTTGAAAAAAAAGAAAAGTATTCCATCACAATGCACGGCTAATTTTGAGTGGCTGTCAATGGAGAAAATAGTTTTTTGATGTTGCTGCATCTGTCAGCAGAAGCAAACGGGGCCATGCTAACCAGCCAAACCTTGACCCCTTAAAAACGTCATTATTTTTTCAATACCATTTCATAGTACTAGTGGCACAGAAATGAAACCCTTCAGCAGAAACCCTTCAGCTTTAAAACAATTCGTTGTTCCTGTTCGTCTGTGGCAGGGTTTGTGAACCCTAGCAGTGTAGGTGAATAATTTAAGATGGGAACGTGTTGCGAGGATATGTCAGCCCAGCAGGAGCTTGTGAAGTGGGGACGGGATGCCCTGGAGATTGGGGCAGCTGGAACAGGAGGGTAAGTGAGGGTCTCTCTGCTTGGATGAGCTGATGTGAGGAGAAATGTTTGGGTGGGGAAAGAGTACAGAGGGACTTGGCGAGATTCTCATCAATCCCCCGTCTCGGCAGCGTAGATCCCTGGGAGGAATTGTGAGGCTAAGTGGCATGATGAAGGAGGTTCTGCCACGCTCAATCACTCTCCCCTCCCACCCCTCTGTCCGACTGACAGCGCCGGCCACCCGTGCTGATAGATGGATCGGTGGAGGAGTGGAGGAGGAGGCGGCATTTAATGCTCTCTCCATTCATTTACGAGCGTGAATGTTATTGCAGAGAAAAGCTGCATCGGTTGAAAAGCAATCCTCATTATCTGCTGAAAGGGCTCGGTTGCTGCCCAGCCTGCTGATAGTTTGCATGCAAAGAGGGTGAGATGTCTCTGTAGACTGGATCAGTGTGTGTGTGTGTGTGTGCGGTGTGGCGGGATGGCAGACTGAGGGAAAGCACCGTGCCGGCACAGTTAACTTGGACCTTGTTAGTATTGATTTTGCCCAGATTGAGCACCCATTCATTTATAATTCATTCTTCTCTCAAAACAATCAGACAGGGAGGGTTATGACTTATAGACAGGCAGGAGTGAGACAGGGCATTTCTTCTAATAAAAAGGAAAAAGGGCATTAAGAAATACATTCAGTGCGGTCTAAAATTCTGAGGCCTTGTTGAAAATCTGGGATGGAGATTCTAATTTAAACACAAATGAATAGAATATTTTAGGGTAAAAAAATGAAGGGTAGTGACAAAATGAACAAAATATTTAAAGAAATAGTTCACCCAAAAATGAAAATTTGCTAAAAATTTACTCACCTTCAGGCCATCCAAGATGAGTTTGTTTCTTCATCGGAACAGATTTGGAGAAATTACAAAATTTAGCATTACATCACTTGTTCACAAGTGGATCCTCTATAGTGAATGGGTGCCGTCAGAATGAGAATCCAAACAGCTGATAAAAACATCACAATAATTAATCCAGTCCATCAATTAACGTCTTATGAAGTCAAAAGTTGCATGTTTGCGATTAAACAATCCATCATTAAAACTGTTAATGTTTTTTTTCTGGCAAAAAAAAGAGACATTTTTCATAACATTGCTTTTTTCAGTGAAAAACTCATCTTCTCTGAACCAGGAGAGAAATACGCACAGATCAAGCCCTATTTACAATCAAAAACAGTCCAAAACAGTTCTAAACAAATGGATTTTGATGTGAGAGGACAACAGGAGATGGACTTTTTCTGTGGAGGACGTGTTGTTATGGATTATAGACTATTTTGGCCCAGAAGCAGTGCTTTAAAGTTAGAAGTTCCTTAATGATGGATTTGTTTTTATCAAACACACAGATTTACACTTCACAAAATGTTAGTTGATGGACTGGAGTGGTGTGGATTACTTGTGGATTATTGTGATGTTTTTATCAGCTGTTTGGACTCTCATTCTGACGGCACTCATTCACTGCAGAGGATCCATTGGTGAGCAAGTCATGTAATGCTAACTTTCTCCAAATCTGTTCTAATGAAGCAACAAACTCATTTATATCTTGGATAGCCTGAGGAAGAGTAAATTTTCAGTTTTGAGTAAACTACTCTTTAAGTTTATGTGCTATTTTGAAGTCAAGTTTGTGACAGTCAAATTAGTGAAGTTTTTATACAGACAGTCAGATGTTCTTTGTTAAATTCTGGAGAACATGATCATCATGTTTAACACATACTGGTTGAGTTCATGCAACTGGTGTGCTGCTATCATTAAGGAAAAAGAGAGACAAATGAAATACAAAAACATTCTGAAGTTCATTAAATTCATTTAGGCTCCACTATATGTAGCACACAGTTTTTGCAGCAATGTAGGTCTACATCAATTTAGCAGTGAGGCAGTGTTCTCCTTTGGGTCATTCCTGCTATAGTCTGTCACGGATAATCTTGTTGACAAGCATTAATGAGGAAATAAAGCTCTAAACTTTGAAAGCATGTATCAGTCTGTGAAACACAAGGCCGTCAGTCTACCCGCTATGGCATTGTAAGAGGAATGAGGGGCTCTTGGTTGAAGCGTGTGGGCAGATGTCAGTGAGGGATAGTTGCTGTCAGGGTCAAGGGTGAGCTGCTGTGCATCGGATCCCCTGCTCTGGCCATCTGAGGAAATTGTCTTGTATTAATAATTGAGTAAGTCCAGCCATATCAACTGTTTACTCATGCTGAACACACGGTTGGAGTCCTCAGTCATACACAAACACACAAACACACACACACACACACACACACACACACTATTTTCACTGTCAAGCTGATGTGTTTGCTCTGTAGGTCAGCTTAAATCATGTGCTGTGTACCACTGTACCATTTTGACCAATTAATTTCTTTTTCATCCGTTCCCTTTTTTTAGATTAGAAAGGAAAAAAGAAAAAGTGATAGTGAAAGTGGTGTTTTCTGTTGCTTGCTGTTTTAGCATATGTTGTTTGTACTTAGACTGTTAAGAAATAAGAAATATGCAACGCACATATTAAAGCTGTCTTTTTAGGCAAATAACAGATATGGGTGTCATGCCATAAAATATAAATTTTATTTAACATGATCACAATTTAATAAAAATATTGTTAGTTACTAATTAGTAACTAAGCAAATAAATTATATAGAGAAAGCAAGCAAAGAACATTTAAGAACAATATCTACATTGTTAAATCACTCTCAAAAAAAAAAAAAAATCTCCCGTTATACAGTATTCAATGAAGCTGTCTACACTTACAGCATATGCACATCTGAACTTTGTTGTTTATAATGAGAGAATTCACGAGAATGCAGAATTCAGTCAGAAAGCACTGAACAAATCTCTGGCCTCTTATTGACTGTTGGGGGAAAGGGGGAAAGGGAAGTGGTGTGTGGCCAAGTATTCGTGACCCATACTTGGAATTTGTCCTCTGCATTTAACCCATCCAAGTGCATGCACACAGTAGTGAACACAGCAGTGGGCAGCCAATGCTGCGGCGCCCGGGGAGCAGTTGGGGGTTCGGTGCCTTGCTCAAGGGTCTCACCTCAGTCGTGGTATTGAGGGTGGAGAGAGTGCTGGTTATTCACTCCCCCCACCTACAATCCCTGCCGGACCCGAGAATCGAACCCACGACCAAGTCCAACTCTCTATCCATTAGGCCACGGCTGCCTTAAAAAATATAAAGGCTGCCGTGACCCGGACCCGTGACCTGTTGCATTCATAAATTCAAAAGAATCACGTGTGATTGGTTATAATGTGCAACATTGTATAAACTTGTAAAAAGAAATAACATGAGCACATCTAAATTCAGTCCCACTGTCACTTTTCATTTCATTTTCACTTTATTCATGACAGTAATAATTTAGTTTAATTGTGAGTTTTCTTCACATTTTTTGAAAGTGTATCATAAAGGCATTTTATATATGACTAATGCACTATATTCCTTGTATTCTGAAGCCATATCATAACTTTGTGTGAGAACAGATAGAAGTTGAAGTTATTATTTACTGAAAATCTTACTCACTGCTTTAGGTTTGTCCAATCTAGGGGTCAACCGATATGTGTTTTTCAGGCCGATGCTAATACCAATTATTACAGATCAAGAAGACCGATAACCGATATATATATATGTCTGGTGTAAAAATGAAAATGAATGTCAAAATTAAGAATAACAAGGGCTCTGACAAAAACTTTCTTTCAAATTCTTTTAAAAATTTTATCGGCAAATCGGTTTTGAAAATGGCCAATACCGATAACCATAAAAATTCTTATGAAGTGCAGTGCACAAGTCTCACAGGCTGCGTTTGGCGTCTTTTTTTTTTTTTTTTTTTTTGGACAGCTTGCCTGCGTTCATTTTATGAAATGACATGAGGGTTCACTATTCCTTGAACATCTCCGGATGTGTATGAATGTGTTGGGTTGGCTCCCCAGCGGCCCTCTGGTCTCTCACATTCATGTACTGCTACATGGTGAGAAGTCAAAGGAAGGTCAGGAGCTCATGCAGTTTTAATTGTTGAACCTACTTCATCCTGGATTCATTCCCTCCTGCTTCTTCTCTTTCCCCGTGCGTGTCTAGCATGTGTTTAATTCTTTTTCACACTTTTCCTGTTCCTTTTGCACTTTTGCTGTTCTATTTTCTACACGATTTCTCTCTCTGTGGTACGTTACAGCTGTCACTGAATGTGAAGATGGAGTCCACAGCTAATGCACGCTTACTCTTTTAACCCGTGGGGTGAATAATTCAGAGCCACATGGTGATCAGAGAGACCCTCAAGCATTCAGCACTGCCATGACCTAGTCCTCTTCCTCAGACGCACCTCTCTCTCTCACAACCTCTTTCTTTGGTTTCCTCTTGCCTTCTTTTTTCTTTCCCTCTCTCATTTCTATTTTCTTGCTTGGCTCTCATTCTCACTCTCTCTGTCTCATGTTGAGAGGGGATCTGTTATGAGGCTGTTGCCATGTAGCCCCTAATTTATTTCCACCCTGTCTCCTGTCCCTCCCCACTCTCACCTGCTCTCTGATTGGCTGAGAGCGCTTTGGCCTCCTGTAGGTGTGAGGGAAAAGCTCCGTGCCCCACAGCGTATCTGCTGTTTGAGTCAGCCGAGCTGCTCAGTCCATCCTGCTCCTGTGGCCTGTCCCCACCAGCCCCTCTCCATCTGTCACTGTACACAACTCTCACACCTCACACCTCACACACACATACACACCTGTGCCCTCAGAGGGCATGCACTGAGTGCGTCAGTGTGTGTGTAGTAGTCTATGTTTGTCTACTTTTAAACCCAGAGAGCAGGGGTTCCTATAGGATTTATTTTCAGCTGAAAAAGTTTACTAATTTAAAAAGTTAATTGTATAGTTGCGCTGAGATTAATGATGTTCTAACCTTTAAATTAATAATTAATCAGTTACTCTAATGACTTATTTTGTATAGATGATTAAAGTGCAATATTATAAGACATTTTGTTGCAAATAATTTTAATTTAATTTAATGTTTTTTTAAATTAATAATTAATGTAATGAAGAATAAATAATTAAATAATAAAATAATAATATAGAACTTGGCTATATACACTACCATTTATTTTAAGTTTAAGATTAGCATGGTCTTGTTTTATAAAGAAATTAATACTTTTAGTCCGCAATGAATTGGATTGTTCATCAGAAGTGACAGTAAAGACCTTTACATTTTTATAAAAAAGTTTTATCCTGAAAAAATATCTTCACAAACTGTTTTCAACATTGATAAGAAGAAATGTTTCTTGAGCAGTAAGTCAGCATATTAGAATGATTTCTGAAGGATCATGTGACACTGAAGACTGAAGTAATGATGATGAAAATGCAGCTTTGGCATCACAGGAATAAATTACATTTCAAAATATATTAAAATAGAAAACAGTTATTTTATAATATTTTGCAGTATTGCTGTTTTTGCTGTATTTTTGATCCAATAAATGCAGCCTTGGTGAGCATAAGGGACTTCTTTGAAAAACATTATCCAATAAAAAATTGAATAAATTCAAAATGAAAAAAAAAGCTTTTGATGTTTCTGTGCAGTATACAAAAACCATGTAGTCTCAGTATGTCATCTGAGGCTCAGACTAATAGTTAGTTCAATCCTGACCACTAGTGCAAAATTCCCAATGTGACTCATTTCTCAGTCATGTCTTTTTCTTCTCCCTCCATCATTGTTTCATCTCTTCTCTCTCTATCCACTCTATTCATGTGCGTCTTTGCCTAATTGGCTGTTGTTTGTACAGCAAAACAGCGGTTGAGAGCCTTTGTGTGTCTGCCTGTGTCCTTTGCTGGCATCTTCTGAGTGTTTTAATGACCTGATTGCTGGACTGTGTGTGTGTGAGTGTTGGGAGATGTTCAACCCATGGTCAAGAAAATAGTTGGCTCGTGTTTGTCATCCTCATTAAGGACAGAGGCAGCACCACAGGCAATATAATCAAAGCTCATTATGAGGCATCCATACAGCTGTCTGCCTATCCTAAGCACACCTTCTATTTTAAAGGGATAGTTCACACCCCCCAAAAAGTATCATAAATGTTCATACTACAAGTGCACTGTATTCCAGGTCCACTGATACGATATGACAGACCTATATACTATAGTGGATGAGTTGTACGCTGCAAAAAAATAAATAAACAAATAATAATAATAATTAGAGTAAAAAAAACAGCAGATGTGGTTGCCAGAACTTTACTGTAAAAATTGTGATAGAAACATTTTAGGTTTTATGGATTGAACTTAAACTTAAAGTAAAACTTTTTTTTATTTCATTAACTGATATTATATTAATGTACTTACATGAGAATGACACAAATACAGAACACAATCATAAAATACTTGACATGAAAAGAATGCAATAAACATTAATTTATCTACGTAAGATGTAACATAAAACCCAGATGTACCTAACTAATAAGAAAAAGTGAGAAAGAAACATTGCCGTTTAATTAAAAAAATGTAAATTCATGTTTTTTTTCCACTGTAAATTTTAAGATGACTTCCAAAAACTGTAAATTTAGGCCTACCAGTGTTTTACTGAAAGGTTGCTTTAGATTTATTAGTTTTTCAACTCAATTTCAATTCATTTAATTTAATTTCATTTACCGTAGCTTTTTACAGTCTTTTGTTTTTCAAAATATATAGTTTTTTATTTATGTATTTACAGTGTATGGACTACTTTCAAAAAACCCTTATGGTACTTTTTGTTGGCATTTGTGGAGCTTGACAACCCTGATCACCATTTACTTTGGTTGTGTAGAGGAAAAGCAGGATCAACAATCTGCAAAATGTCTGTTTATGAGTTCCATGGTGTAAAGAAAGTCATACGGGTTTGGATGATGAGTAAATGATGTAACGTTAGCACAAGATGACAGTATTTGTGATGGATCACCAGTGTTCATCTCATGGAGAATGAATGCTCTCATATCTCTTAACTTCTCCAGTCTCTCTGTATGGGGCTCTGGGACTGTCTGTAACTTTTCAAAACTTAAAGATGTGTCAGACGGGTTTGATGGAGTGTTAAGAGAGAGTATGTTTGTTGTTATAGCACACTGAGCGGCGCTCCTCACTGAGCATATACTGTTAATGAGAAATGTCTCATAGCCAACACAAGAGAAGACTGTCTTGCGTTGCATTAATTGGACCTGAAGAACATTTTCTCCTGTTGAAAATGTGAGGAATATTCCATTAAGAACTGGTCTGATGTCGTTTTAAGCTAAATTTGAGCTGAATCTCTTGGGTTTTAGTCATAATCCAAGTTGAGCGTAATATTTCTACAGCATTGAGATGTTTTCTTTGGACATAGAGATCAAAGGCACAGAACTTAAGAGGAGAGGAGCACCCTGTCCAAGGGTTTCTGTTTTCCTCTGCTCTGTTGCTATAACTTCAGGCTCGGTTCTGACTGAACACAGTGCCGGCACACATTATCTCACTGTACGTGTCTCTGAACCTCCTTGTGCTTTGGATCCCTGCTGTCTTTGAGAGACGGTTTTCTTTTTGTCTTCCTTCCTTCCCCTGTCTCTTGTTTCCCGTCAGCTGCACCTGTTTCTTTTTTGTGTATTCTCTCTCTCTCTCTCTCTCTCTCTCTCTCTCTCTCTCTCTCTCATATCTCTCTGTTACGTGACTACATTCCTGCTCTCAGCTGGGTTGAGTGCTTAGTTTCACATCCTCAACGTTAAATCAATATTGATTGAATCAATACCGCCTCTTTTTCAATTACATTCTAAACGCAGTAATATTAATTTCATTTACATAATCTGTATTGCTTAAAGGCGTCATATCATGAAAAATCATGTTATTGTATACTGTAGTTTTAAGAAATTATTTACTGAAAATTAGCTGGAAAAGACTATTTTAATTGCTATTTTAATTAACTAAGCACTAAGTAACACTAAAGCTGAGTCTGCAATCACATAAATAGTGCATTCAGTGAAGAAATTAACTCTTTTTTTTTAATGAATTTATTTATTTATTTTTTTTGGGGGGGGGGGGTGGATAAAGAGGTCTCTTGTGGTCACCCTGGCTTCAGTTTAAAACAAAAACCAAAAAAAAAAACGTAATATTCTGAAATATTCTTACAATTTACATTAACTGTTTTCTGGTGAAATATATTATACAACCCGAATTCACGAAATGTTGGGGCATTTTTTTAAATTTGAATGAAAACTAAAAGACTTTCAAATCACATGAGCCAATATTTTATTCACAATAGAACATAGATAACATTACAAATGTTTAAAGAGAGAAATTGTACACTTTTATCCACTAAATGAGCTCCTTTCAAATTTGATGCCTGCTACAGGTCTCAAAAAAGTTGGCACGGGGGCAACACAGGGCTGAAAAAGCAAGAAATTTTGAAAAGATTCAGCTGGGAGAACATCTAGCAACTAATTAAGTTAACTGACATCAGGTTTTTTAACATGATTAACTATGTTTTTCAACATCAAATTGCAAAGGATTTGCAAATCTTATAATCTACAGTGCATAACATCATCAAATGAATCAGAGAAACTGGAGAAATCTCTGTGCGTAAGGGACAAGGCTGAAGACCTTTGTTGGATGCCCGTGGTCTTCGGGCCAGTGTTCGGACGACACTGCATCACTCATTGGCATGATTCTGTCATTGACATTACTAAATGGGCCCAGAAATACTTCCAGAAACCACTGTCGGTAAACACAATCCACCGTCCCAGCTGCAGATGCCAACTAAAGCTCTATCATGCAAAAAGGAAGTCAAATGTGAACATGGTCCAGAAGCGTTGTCGTGTCCTGTGGGCCAAGGCTCATTTAAAATGGACTGTTTCAAAGTGGAAAAGTGTTCTATGGTCAGACAAGTCCAGATTTGACATTCTTGTTGGAAATCACGGATGCCATGTCCTCCGGGATAAAGAGGAGGGAGACCTTTCAGCGTGTCATCAGCGTTCAGTTCAAAAGCCAGCATCTCTGATAGTATGGGGGTGCATACGTGCATACGGTATGGGCAGCTTGCATGTTTTGGAAGGCACTATGAATGCTGAAAGATATATAAAGGTTTTAGAGCAACATATGTTACCCTCCAGGCGACGTGTATTTCAGCAGGACAATGCAAAACCACATACTGCAGCTATTACAACAACATGGCTTCGTAGTAGAAGAGTCCGGGTGCTGAATTGGCCTGCCTGCAGTCCAGATCTTTCACCTATAGAGAACATTTGGCGCATCATTAAATGAAAAATACATCCACGAACTCTTCAGCAGCTGGAAACCTATATCAGGCAAGAATGGGACCAAATTCCAACACCAAAACTCCAGAAACTCGTAACCTCGATGCCCAGACGTCTTCAAACTGTTTTGAAAAGAAGAGGAGATGCTACACCATGGTAAACATGCGCCCATCCCACCTATAGCAGGCATCAAATTTGAAATGAGCTCATTTTGTGCATAAAATTGTAAAATTTCTCAGTTTAAACATTTATGTTATCTGTGTTCTATTGTGAATAAAATATTGGCTCATGTCATTTTCAGCAGCCATTATTCCAGCTTTAATGTGTCACATGATCCTTCAAAAAGCATTCTAATATGATCTAATATGCTCAGTGTTGAAAACAGCTTAACATTTTTGTGGAAATGATGTACAGTGTACTTTGATAGACTTAAACATTCAGCTGTTGATGAGAAGGAGCAGAACGTAGGGAAAAAAATAGACACGACTCTTAAGAAAGAGTATGAAATGGCCATGAATGTCTAAAATATGACTGTTTTTCACATTAAAAAAAGCTGTAATGCTGACATTATATTAAGAAATTTATGAAATTACCTATTCAATATTGGTTTATCTTTGTACACACAGAGGCCACAATTCAGCTCAGTTTTAGTTCAGTTAGAATATTTAATTTTGAAATCAGTTTTGATTCAACACTAAATTACTGACATCTTGCTATCTGGGTCATGTGCTCACTCATATTTATTCTTCTCTCTGCACCCATCCCTATCAAGGTCTCATTCCATATGTGTGAATCTTTATGTATAATGCATCATATACACATTTGTATGTATGCAAATCCATTTGTGCATTCTGGTTTTGACTCTGATTGACCTTGTGAATGTTATTTTGAAAGGAAGCATAAGCAAGAAAAACATTTGTGCGTTTGGATGTCTTTGAATTAGTGTGTCCCAGCCGAGTGCCAAGATGCCAAGGTCCTGCTGTGACCAAGGACATCGGGCTCAGCGACAGTCGCACACAACTTATGCAGAAGGGCAAAAGTATCCTCGGATGTATCCTCGGATTTAGAGGATGACTCAACTCTCAGTGCCTCTGTATGCTGTGATATAGAGCCAGACGGCTGCTGCTGCTTAGACAGATGCAAGTACAGTGAGCATCTCAAATTAGTCTCGCAGTGCCAGAGCAAACAAACAGGTGCTGCTGGGCCCGTTTCCTGTGTGTGGTACGTTTGTGTGTTTGTTTTTGTGAGTGGATGAACCTGACAGTAACTTTTGCCTTCATGTGTGTGTTTTCTGTCTGTCTGCTTGAGCAGGGGCCGTTCCAGCCCTTCTAATTAACCTACCTCAGACGGATCTGCACTCCAACAGGTGGCAAGATCAGGGAGGCCTGACTGACTGGATCAAAGCCAGCCAACATAATTACAAAAGCCTTTCTGCCATCCTCTCGGTGTCTTACGCAACACTATATTCCTCACATCTATTCGCACCCCACAAACTACATTACCGAGCTTTGCCTTAGCAAAGCGCCAGCCGTAATAACACCCTCCAAGTGCCTCCGAAACATAATTGGTACCAAAATGGATGTGTGTTGAAGGCAGTATTGATCTGTTGATCTGCTGTTTTTCTCCAAAGTGTGAAACTGGAACAGCGAACATGGGAATGTGTTTGGTTCCATGCTGGGTTTGATATTTCATTGGCCTCATTAGAGCTCAGTTGGACAGGTGGGGAAAATGCAGAGGACCTCTTGGATCTCTGTTGGGAGATATTGCTAAGACTGCCTGTATATGTCATTAGAGAGTAATTAAATCTTTGATGCATAACATTTGCAGTTTGGACTGCTATGCTTTTTACTAATACTTTTACTGATACTTTTCATTTTGATTCAACATGTGGCAGTGAGTTTGTAATTTCCTTCACAAACTACACTGATATATCTTTTGGATATTTAGGACAGGCTGAATGGCTTTGTCCACTCCTGTTGCATTTTTCTTTTACAAATATGTAACAGCATGCATAGGAGGCATTGTTGGGAGTTTTCATGTTTGACCGTTTGGCAGACGTGTAGAACACAGTGTTGGCTGAAACTGTGCATCTGTAACAATAGTGCGGTATAATGTGTTCTGTCAGCTGTTCTATCTTACAGGGATGGTCTTGATTTCTCTTTTCAACCAGAGACAAATGTCCTGCCAGGCACTACTGGAGGTTGTCATCAGAATTTCAGATATCATCAATTACGCTCATATCAGGTCCTCACTTTCCTAAAACCTCAGCTGTCCTGTTCCTCTCCCCTTTTCTACTTAAAGGGATAGTTCACCCAAAAATGAAAAGTCTGTCATCATTTACTCTCCTTCCACTTGTTCCAAACCTGTATGAGTTTCTTTTTTCTGCTGAACACAAAAGAAGATATTTTGAAGAATGTTGGTGACCAAACAGTAGACGGTAGCCATTGACTTTCATAGTATTAGTCAGTAGCCATCAAGTGTTTGGTTACCAACATTCTTCAAAATATCCTCTTTTGTCTTCAACAGCCGAAAGAAATTCATACAGGTTTGGAACAACTTGAGTGTGAGTAAATGATGACAGAAATATCTCTTCAAAGTCAACAAGAAACAGCATTCGCAACCCATTTTACTCCTGTAATGTTGCATATATATGGATATTTAAAAAGAAAAATATATGGCAGGACACACCTGAAGTTTACAGTAGATTGTCATGGACTATTTGCCTCTGTGACATGAAAGCTGAAAATTGAGAACACAAAATATTACAATGGTAGAATTTGTTTTTCAAGTTCTTAACTTTATTTCCTATCATTGCTGTAAACTTTCTAACATTAAAATCGATCAGCATTAAATTACTGTGTTAACTATTAGCTAGATTGGCTATTGATTAACATTAATCAGTTGCTCTCTTGCATCAAGCCAAAAAATAAAAGTATTTTCAAAGATGGATCATTTAATAAAAGATTCAAAAGACATTTTCTGTGACATAATTTGGGGTTGGTAAAATGATTTAATGTTTTTAAAAGAAGTGTGCTATTAAGGCTACATTTATTTGTTAGAAAAATACAGTAAAAACAATAATATTGTGAAATATTATTACAATTTTAAATGAATGTTTTCTATTTTAATGCATTTAATACATGCTGTTTTCTATTTTAATACATTTTAATACAAAGCAGAATTTTCAGCATCATTACTCCAGTTTTATATATTATTCAATATTACTTAAGAAAAATTTAGTATTATCAATGTTGGAAACAGTTGTCCTGCTTTTTATTTTATTTTATTTTATTTTATTTTTTAAAAAAGCATAATATTTTTCCAGGATTCTTTGATTATTATAAGTTTCCAAAGAATAGTATTTATATGAAATGTAATTTTTTTCCCTAATATTATAAATGTATATAAAGTATTAATTTCTTTAAAAGAAGCAATAAAACTAAATTATAAATGTAAATAGTGTCAATTTAGATTTCGTGTTAAATTTAAATGGATCTGTCAATAATATGGATCGGATCAACAATAATTTATTTATTTTCTAATGTTTTAAATAGATCTTTACCAGGGTTAGTTTTTAACCCAACCAGTTATATGCAAGACATTTTTCTTATTTGTGAACAACAACGCATCCACCTTGCCGCAGACCCTTTGTCACTTGAAAACTGTATTGGGTCAGTGCTACAGCTCTTCAGGAAAGAGCCTTCAGGCACTTCAAACATATTTTCACAGTATTGGCCCCCTGTGTCCAGCAGCGCTATCTTCCCTTGCCAAATGCAGTGCCTCAGAGATCCCCCCTGAGGCAGCATTCGGTGAGGGAAGCCTGTTAGCTTAGCCTAGTGATGGCCTGCCACTTGCTTGGACTCGCTCTGTCTTTGGGATTCCCCTATAGGAGGTTAATGGCCCATTGTGACAGGCTGCAATTCTTGAGTCTGTTAGAGCATGTTAGTGTCAGTGGCAGATGTGTAGCCAGGGCTGTAGGCATAGATACTGCAGCATGCATGAAAGCGCATCCGTAGACAGAGCTGGGATGGTCTCCCGCTGGGTGCTGAACTTTTGGTTCCTCAACTCACTCGCAGCAGCGATCGTGTGTCGCTCAGGGCTCGGATGTAGGGCTTTTAGGTGGCACGCATTCATACGGAGGGCCTGTCACTCACGAGGTTCGATGCCTTTAGCTGTGTCACCCGCCCCTGTGTCCTTGGGGTCCTCAGTTTCACTTCACTGATATCTGCCATGTCGGTGGTGTTATGAAGACAGCAAGAGACAGCGCTGATTGTCAGCGTGCAATGATGTTTACTCTATGATTCCCTCTCTCTCCTTCACACACACACACACACACACACACATCTCTGTGGGAGGAGGGTGTTTGTGTGCTGGTGGTTTACTTGTCAAATGATTCAGCACCATGGACAGCTCCAGTGATCCTAAACATAGATTTAGGGGGTGTATGTGGCCTTTAGTCGTGCACATTTTTATCAATATTGAAACACATTACCATGATCAGTTTTGAAGTTATAATTTTTAAAGTATTACATTTTGGTTGCACTTTATTTTAAGGGCCAGTTCTCGTTATTAACAAGCCATTAACTATGACTTTTGCCTCAAACTCCTAATTTGCTGCCTATTAATACTTAGTATGTACTTAGTAGTGTGGTCATGCAGAATAATGTGCTTTATAAGTACTAATAAACAGCCAATATGTTAATAATAGGCATGCTAATAAGCAACTAGTTAATAGTGAGAATTGGACCCTATACTAAAGTGTTACCTACATTTTTTTTTATTTTAATATTTATTTATTATTTTCAGTTTCAGTTTAGTTTAATTTTTGTTAGTTATCCCTCTGTTGTTGTTAGTTTTAATTTAAAATTTTCTAGAGTGTTATTTTTTTTTCTTGTTTTTCTTTTTCTTTTAGCATTAAGGGCTGTCAAAGTTAATGTGCTAACTGGTAACATCTGAAAGAAATTTAATCTGATTGCAATGCTGTTAAATGTCTTAACATAGTTAATCTAGTGTTATTTCTCTTTATATATTTAGAGATCTTTTTTTTGTTTGTTTATTGCACGCAGGTTGTAAAGGTTTCATGTTGTATAATGTACAGTGCACATACAATGATGGCACTGTTCCTGATAAGTTGTAGAAGACTTGGTGTTTCATAAAGCAAAAATTCATGCAAGGCCATGGCTTACTGATTTTAGAAGATAATATAAATATAGGAAAAATACCAAAATACTATAAATATATGTATTTATTAATTCAAATTTGTTATTCATAATTTTTGCACTTTATTTCAATAGTCCAGTTCTACTCACTATAAGTAACTTTGCATCTACAGTACATGTCAACTAATTCTCATTAGAATATTAGTAGATGGGTTAATAATAAGCAGACATGTACTTGCAAAGTTGCTTATAATCAGTAGAATGTCTGGGAGGCCATCGTAATAAAGCATTAGCAGATGTTTAGCATCTTCTAATTATCTACTAATAATCTAATAACTGGGAGTTGACGTGGTTATACTTATACTTAGTAGAATATCTAAAGTGAAACCTCCAAGTAATACAATTAGTTTTCCTAAATCAGGGGTGTCTAGTTCTTCTCCTGGAGGGAATGGGCACACCTGAACCAATGTAATCAAGGTCTTCAGAATTACTAGAATCTTCCAGATATGTTGGCCAAGTTGGAGCTAAACTTAGCAGGATGTTGGCTCTCTAGGACCAGGATTGTAACCAAGCTACATGGCAACTTTTCACATTAATATAAAGCATGAAATCACAGCTGCTCTAAACATGTGTCTGTCTGTTTAATAAGGTTGGCTCAAATGTATCTTTTTACATTGCACTGCTTTATACTTGCTTAAAGTCAATTCTAGGTTGTTTATTTTGTGTTCAGTTGAAATCTACTACACCTCTGGCTGCTCCCTACACATTCTCCTGTGTCTCAGACTCTCATTTAATGTATTTAATCTTTGAACAAACTCTCTTAACCTTCTCTTAACCTCTTTAAATGATTAAAGTTCATGCGTTCCTCTTCCTCTCCCTCGTTTCCTTTTCTCCCTGTCTTTACATTGATTTCTTACATTCCTCCCCACACCTCTCTCACCCACACTGCTTCAGCATCATCAGTGAAATCATATATACTTCACTCTCCCTTTTCTCGTTTCATCTCTCTATTCCACCTCCTGAGCTTTTAATGTCAGAGATGTATTCATCTTGACACAAACTGTTGCCTGGCATGATAAATATTTTATTAGCCATCTCTTTTTTCAAAGGGGAAATACAAAGAGGAAGGGATGGTGAAGATTTTTCCTAGTTTTTTTCTTGGCTCCCTTGTTTTTTTTTCTGTCAGACTCTTCCTATAGGGGGCGCTAAAGCCCTCATGCTCATCCTAATCAGCTGTTGCCCCATGTAAAAGATGAATGCTCCAACGACGACTTTAATAGGCACTTGTTTTATTGGTGAGACTGACCGATTCTAGCAAAATGACTGTAATTAGAAACCACAGACGGTCATTATATTCATAGCAATGTTCTTTCTGTTATGGTATAAAAACTGGCATATTATCATTGAGGCCTCTTGTAATGATACACCAGACAGGTTAATGTCCTAACAATGGTGAAGGATAATGATAATGTGGCTCTGGGTGAGAACAGAATCAATAGACAGAGCATTAAGTCAGTGTGAGAGCTCTACAATAACCCACTGGACCTGTGGGTGGATAGACACTCACTGTATATTTAGCTATAACTGATGAGCATATTTCCTGTTTGGTAATACTCATGGGTCATATATGTGTGCAGTTTCTGACACTCCTTGGCAGAGCCGTTGGGTCATGACTGTGGTTCATGCACAAATGGGTCAGACTGAGACACTCACTGGGTGTGAGTTCAGGGGCTACATTCTGTTCAGCTGAAAGCAGCAAAAAGAGAGGATGAGGCTGTCTTTATTAAAGGGATAGTTCACCTAAAAATGAAAATTCTGTCATTAATTACTCACCATCATGTTGTTCCACACTCATAAGATTTTTGTTCATCTTTGTGTACAAAGTATTCTCATAGCTGCATAAAATTATGGTGGAGGCACTGATGTGACATGGACTATTTTAATGATGTTCTTAGTACCTTTCTGGGCCTTGAATGTGTCAGTTGTGTTGCTTTCTATGGAGGCTCAGAAAGCTTTAGGATTTCATCAAAAATATCTTAATTTGTGTTCTGAAGGTGAACGAAGGTCTTACAGGGTTGGAACGACATGAGGGTAATTAATGACAGAATTTCCATTTTTGCGTGAACTGTCCTTTTAAGCTGCCCATAAAGCTGTTATTTAAGCTATTATTTGTTTTGTTCTGTTTAACCATTGTTAGGGAACTCTATAACATGCATAATAAAAACATTAATGTTGCTTGTTAAAATGTTTTTTGTTTTGTTTACAGTTTAATCATTTTTGGGGTACTCTATTAGGTGCCATTATAGAACCCCATCAATATCACTTGATAAAATGTAGTAACCATAAGATTCATAAGAGTTATTGTCTTTTTAAATATGTACTGTATGATATTTTGTAGATTTGCTGCTCAGATCAGATGTCTGTCAGTTTTCTCTCTTATGGTCGGGACAACGGGTTACTTTTAACTTTGAAATAATATCAGATGTTTAAACTAAGAATATCATGATTTATACTTGCAATGCATTTTTGATATGAGAATATGATATACACCTTTTAAAAATTTTGGGTCAGTGAGAGTTTTCTAAAAAAAAGTTCATATTTTAATTAAGCAAGGATGCTTTCAGTTAATCAAAATTGACTCTGAAGGCTTTTACTTTGTAACCAAAAAAAAAAAAGCTTTCCTTTTGAACTTTCTATTCATCAAAGAATCCTAAAGAAAGTGTCATGGTTTCCACAACCGTTTTAAACATTAAAAATGATAAGATTAGCTTTTCCTTTTTGTGATTAGAGCTTTTCATCCTCCAAAGCCATCACTGTGTCTTCTTGATCTTATAGCAGAAAGCACACTCTGATCCTGTGGGGTTCATGTGTTTTTCTGAGGCATCAAAGTATCATGGTGCATATTGGAAATTTGGATCTGTCAAATCTCCTCTCACTTCCTTATACTGCCAACATCAATAGTATATTGTTCTGCCTATTTCTTAGAAGGACTCAGCAGCTTTTTTTCCTTGGCTGTTCTTATGTGTTGCTTTTTATTTGCTTTTACATGATGAAAAGTTCAGCTCAGACTCACAAAAGAATAAAGCAGATAAGTGAGGGGAGGAAAAATTGTACAAAATAAAAAGAGTGAGACTTTGCCTTTGAATCGCAAATCCAATTATCCAGCGGCCGAGGCCTGAGGTGACCTATCCGGTGCGGTGTACTTGTCCTTGTATTTTAAACTTAAGGTTTCATTTCATTTTTCATCAAGGCCACAGAGTCTGCAGATTTTATCTGAATTTTTGAAGCAAGGTGTCTTCACTGCTTTTGTCCAAAAGACTCTTTGCTACATGATGTTGATTTGATCTTGAGTCTACCAATATAAATGACACCCTAATAAACCTGACTCGTTATACTCCAATATATGAGCATTTGCTGTAATAATTGAAAGTGATAATTAAAAGTGGCCTGTAATCATAACTTTCATATACATAGTGTTATTGCATCAATATTTTAGATCCTTCCATCAACATTTTATTTATTTATTCGAAAAGTACGAACTGACCTAACCAGTGTAAAATATGTCTATTTATTTCCCCTCACAAATCTATTTCATGCCTACCTGCCTCCAGTACTTCAGCTCTCTCTGTGGATCTTGTTTGATGATATGCCCAAGAGAAGACATGCAAAGAAGGAAGAACATCTCTCATCTTATCTGCCCTTTTCTTTCTGATGCACTCCTCCTCCTCCTCCTCTCCTTTCTTCCTCTACCCTGTTGCTATTCCCGTCCCCTCTATTTGGGTCACTGCACTCATCCATGAGGGTGGGAGACAGATGGGAATTTCCCTCCACTCCTGCCTTCCGTTTTCCCCAGGTCCACCTCTCCTTTGTGTCTTCCTGTGTCTCCAGAGGAGACGCTGTAGATTTATCTCTGTGGAACATCATAGCCTAGATTACAAGGCCTGTTTGCTGGACATTTAAGGGCTGCAGATGTGCTAGTGGTTTTCCAGTGATGTGCTGGTACCCTAATAGTTAATGATCTGAGCTGCTACTTGGATGCTGGTTCAGTCTCATGTAACATGACCCAGAAACTCAATAGTTCCTGTTAGATCACAGTCCCGCTCTATCAACATTGTGCCCTTGAGCAAGGCACTTAACCACAGGTGCTCCAATGAGACCGTCTGTGAAATTAGTCTAGAGTGAGTCTCATTGGATGAAAGCCATCTGCTAAATGACAAGT